>JANSVA010026958.1:0-14549 GCA_025504915.1 Erythroxylum reticulatum | reverse complement strand
GTATTCTTTATCTACTGTATTAGCCTCTCCAGGCTCTAGCCTTCCTTTCTCTCTCTAAGAAAAGTATTTTTGAGCTTAGGTTACAAATGTATTCGCTCACTTCTTTCGCACTTTGAATATAGAATTTTTGCTAATGTAAAAGTATTTGTTATTTTAGTCTTTGACTAGAACTAGTATTTAGAGCATAAATCTCCAACTGTCTTCTTAAAAACTACTTCTTGAATCTTCTAGAAATGGTTATTAGTTGAGTCCTGTAACTAACTCCAACTAACTAACTATATGGAGTTCTAGAATATCTTCTTTTTGTATCGACTGGAATAATGCTTCTTTTTTTACTATGTTTCGTTTTCTATTTTGCTTTGTCTGTTGTTGCACTTCGTCTGGTGTCGTGCTTCGTTTGGTGTTGCGATTCGTCTGATGTAGAGCTTCATCTATTGTTGCGCTTCGTCTGGTGTTGCGCTTCATTTGGTGATGCATTTCGTCTGATGTAGGGTTTCGTCTGGTGTAGTGCTTTTTCTGATGTTGACTGCGCACCTTCTGAGTTGACTAATTGTTACTTACATTTTTCTGCATACTTACAAATTTATCAAAATAGTTCATCTATTTCTAAGATTATTATTATTTGATTGTCATGAAAATTAATAGAAGTGAAGTCTTCTTGTCTTAACAGTAACAATTAAGCAAGGATTAGATCAAAATGCAGAGAAGGAAACTTGGAAAGAGTTTCGGTGGAGAGCAAGGAAGGAGGTGTAGAAAGATCCAGCAGAAAGTTTGCCACCTAAACATCATGCAATGCAAGATGTCTTCATCCTTCATTGACACATGTCATTTGGCATATCTTGCATTTGTCCACTAGATATCCTACCATTTGTCTCTTAGCTATTAATCCACATATCATACATTAATTGGTCCACTTGTCACTATTCTACTAGTCTATTTATTTTTCTTAAAGCAAAAATACTTCAAATTTTCATAAATTTCTCAAAATTTCACTAAAATTTTGAAATAATCTAACTATCCTCCAAATAAATTTTCAGCTTAATCAATTCATAATTCGCATTTTAATTGCATTTTTAACAATCAATTATACCTAAAAAATGTCAATGAATGCATGTACAAATAATTGTAATGTGCAAAATCAATAATATCATGTATGTGTTTGTCACATTATGCATAAGAATGAATTATGCTTCCTAATGCTCATTAATCTCTAATAAACACCATTTTAACCTTAATTCAAGTAACAGGATGTTACAATTCTCCCCTCCTTAAAGAAATTTTGTCTTCTAAATTCTTATCTAATTGATCAAGCAGGGGTATGGTTTCATAATATGCTCTACTGTTTTCCATTTAACTTCATTAGTCGAATAATTTCTTCCACTTGGCTATAGTCAATGGAATCAATTGGTTTTCTAATTACTTATCTAGATATCACACTATCTTGTCTATTTCCTCAATATATTTCAGATTACCCAAAGTTTTCATTTCTTGTGCCGACAATGCATCTTAGTCAGACCATATCAATATTTCTTAGCATATCAACATATCAAACTTTATGTATTTAAAACATCTTTATTAGTATTACAAACTCATATGTTAATTTTTATATTCTTGCAAGAATTTCATATGGACCAATTTATGTTGGGCTTAGCTTATACTTTTTCCCAACCTAAGCACACCTTAGCAAGGTGATGATATCTTCAGAAACAATTCATATTTTTCTTAATAATTCACATCTCTTTAGTGTTAATACAGTTAACTCATGTGTCTATCTAACTTTATTTCAAATCTTCAGTGTTGTTCCACCTAATTTATTCGTCTTTCTTGAGTCACTTAATTTCTAATACCCCTCAATTTCACTTATCATCAACATCTCCCATCAATTATGGCTTTAAACTATTTTTAGGCCTTATTCATCCAAATATAAAGGCGGTCAACTCTTTCTGTCGTATAAAACCTCATATGATATTCTAATGTTATCACTGTAATATTGATTGTCATGCTTGAAGTCAATTAAGACTAAACATTGACCTCATGTTTCTATGAACTCCAAAATATAAGCTTTAAGCATATCTCCAACAGTTAAAACTGTTTGCAACAAATACATGTGGTCACTTGATTTTTACATCGATAGCTATCAAACATTATTTTGTCATATTCCTGCTAGGATGTATAGCATTAGTTGTTATTTGTGCTTTCTCTAACAATCTATTACATAATTATTTTTACTGTGTACACAAACTTCATATTCAAAATCAAAAGTTATTATTTTCGTATTCAAACTTAAAATTCAGATTCATTATCAATTATCAATTATCAATTTTCTCAATAAGATTCATAATTTCTGAATCCTCATTTTGGGCTTTGCTAATCTTTTCATGCGAAACTGATTTTAAAATCATTAGCAAATAGTCCTTTGATTTGCCCAAAAGTCAACTCAATATTTTATACTCTTCATTGCACTAGATTTAGGAACCACAATATCTAAATTTGTGCTATTCCTTTATTGAATTTCTTGTTTAAGCATCAGATATGTACACTAGTTTTACCAAGATAGTACTCATTTGTACAATCATAATCTTCCAGTATTTCTATCCAGTGTCTCAATCTCGTATTCAATTCTTTCAAACTTAATAAGTGCCTCAAACTTTATTGATCTGTATACTTATATAGGTCCGAAATATTTCACTGTGTATATAGTGTCTTCAAGCTTTCACAACAATGGCTATTTCAGGAAGTTTCAAATCATGTATCAAACAATCAACTCACGAAACTTTAATTGTCTCTATGTATACAAAATCAGTTTATTATATTGCAACAAATTACATCTTAATTTCTGATAAGAAACATCATTGTATAATACAAAATCTCCAAATTTATTAATTATTTGTTTTGATCGAGTGCCTTTCAGGTACAGATATGAATACTAGCCATCGGGCTCCGCTAGAAATAAAAATCACAGAGCAAAGCTCTACATGCCCATGCCGAATTCTGAGCTTAAAGCTCTTTTAGACTGGCAACTCTAATCAAAACCTCTTTATCAAAATATGCATTGTATGAAATGCATCAAATGACAGAATATGCCACGTATAGCTTTCTTTTTTTAATGCATAGGCATAATTTCATATTCATTCAAAACCATAGATTTTCTTAAGTAATCAAAATATTCTTTTCAACTTTTCAAATACATTTAAGATAACATCTATTATCATAGTCACTATTTGATCCGAGCAAAATTGGATCACATTATTCTTTAATTATCTCATATTATTTTTATTTTTCCTTAACTAACTCTTTTGTTAATGATTTTCTCCATTTATTCAATTTCCTTTTATTTTACATTGTCTTATTGTAATGTCGAACCATTCTTACAAGTTTCTACACTCATTTCAATTTATTCTCAATCTTAACTTCCTGTGTTGGTAATAAATTCATCAAATAAAATTTATATCCCTTGAACATATTTGCATATAATGTACTATGGGCCTAAGTTCTCCTCACATTAGCAAGAGTGTCGCCTCAAATTCAAGAATCCAATCACATAGTTGGATACTTTACATCAAACAAAATGCACATACTCTCAGTAGCATATTCTACATCTTACGCTTGAGTCTTCATTAAGAATAAAACTCCAATATTCACTGTTAATTTATTCTATTTTCATTCATTCTTAAAAGTAAACCATCTAGTCTACTTAACCTAATTCAGTTAAATTCTTCTTCAAAAGAAGTTTTCTTACTACTATCATCTATGATGTTCATGTAATCTTTATTAATCAATTATTATCATCATTGCTTATCAGCCACTCTTAGTACCTCAAGAAGATCAATTTTAACTATTCATAACATCTCAATAAGATCAATTTACGTCATAACTTGTATGATCAGAATATCCTTTATAATAAGGCTGAGTGAAGCATTAAGCAAATTCATTTACTCTTGTACCTTGATATATACCATCAAAATCATTACATCTTATCTAGAGAGGTATTTATGACAATTCACTAATTAATAACTTATGCTTAGGATACCTTAATCTCATTTACTTCAGGAAAACACTTCTCCTTTTACGCCTGTCCTAGACCATAAGAATTATGCCATAATCATGTCCTTCTTTTTCCCTTTAATTGATCACCTATAATAACATCATTAACAATGTTAATCTATCCCCGATTCATTACTATAAGCACTTTTATGTGTTACTCTACTTCATTTTAAACTCTGAACTATGAGAACTATAATTAACAACTATTCAATAATTCATAAATCACTTCCTATATCATCTCCACACATATAATGCATATATGCTCGATACTCTCACTTATCATGGTGATCCCATTAGTAGATATGTACTCACAAAATAACAAATCAACTTAACAACTTCTACATATATATCCCTATCATTATCTCACCTTCCAACTATCATTAAATCGTCATACATATGTAGGTTCACAATCAATTCGGAATTATAGATGTATAATCATCCTGAAATTTCAATTTCAATTCCACTATCAAATTCTTATAATGGATCATAACTCTTATCACATTAATCAACAACTAGTTCAGTTTCAAGTTCATCTTCTTAGGATCATAATAATTTTTTGTTTTTCATTTCATTTTGCTTGCATACTTTAATCCCATCATTTCCACTTATTTCTCTATTTTCCTTAACTAATCCACGATAATGTATTCACATCTATATCATATTCAGGGATATATTACCATAGTATAATATTGATTTCGTATTCTATAATACATTCACCAATACAATTGCATTAAATCATTATTTATCATATCTAGCCATATACTATTTTCCATTTCTAAATATCGACAAACTTTCATTTTCTTACATTCAAATAGATCAATATTTTTTCGACTACTTTCATCAGTTCAAACTCTTAACAAATACTCAAGTATGTGACTCATATACATGCAACTCAGGCTGGGTATCAGTTGCTACTGCCTGCTATGACATAACTAAATGCATGTAAATTGACACATATTTCGAAGAACGCCAATGTAAGATATTGAATCTGGGTTCTGATACTAAAATGTAATACCCCACTCTCACAAGTCACGTATCCGACATCCTAAGTGATATCTAAATACGTATCCCACGAGGGTGTCATGTTAGGACACTAAACGATCGAAACTTATTGCAAATTTGTTTTAAACAATGTACACAAATGCGAAAAATTGATAATCAATTTCAGCCCAATTTATGTATAAACATTTTCAGTCCTAAAAACGACAATCGTTATTTAACTCATTAGAGTTTCAGTACTCACTTGGGCCCATTACAGAAACAAAATACTTGTAGTCAAGATCATTTTCACTTTTGATACAACATAATGAAATACATACACAGGCAAAAACTGATCCCGACTTGGAACTCTTACTAAGATACAGTGGCTAACTCCAATTTATGTATCTGGAGATCTTTATTAAACTTGGAAAGTCACGTTGTAATTTTGATGAGTTTTGCGAACTCAGTAGAGTAACCATCCTCGATGGTTCACTCATAAAACAAAATACAATCATCATAAGATCACACAGTTCATATAGTCACACAGTTCATTTAGTTACACAATTCATACAATCACACAGTTCATATCAATCGTTCATTTCATTGCAGCTTTGCAAATCATTCAATGAATTTCAATCATATATGAGTGCTACAGTGTTGTGATCGGGTGACTTTTCAGTCTCCCGTATCCATTGCAAATACTGGGCTTAGTATTTAGTGAGAACCATAGGCTCTCTTACAGAGCTTTAAGCTCTTTCAGTAACAGTCTCAGTCATGTCATAAAACAAGATCAATTATAGCATACATATGTATCCATACAATCCAAATTCACTTGATTAGCAACAATTGCTATCACAATAAATTGTTTCCCAGTTAAACTCTTCAAACATGTACAACAATCACATAGCTTTGCAAATCATTCAATCAATTAAAGTCATTTATGGATGTTATATTTAGGAGAATCACATTCGTTTTTATGTTGTTGTGACTGTATACTTTTATAATATCCTGAATCATCAAGTTTAGTCAGTTTGTCTCTCCCTTATCTATTGCGAATACAGGACTTAGTAATTATCGTGAGCTATAGGCCCAAACCATATATGCATGAACTTAAAGCTCTTATCAGTAATAGTATTAGTAGCAACATCAGTCACAACTCCTTTACATTACATGCATTGGAATGAAATGCATGCGATAATTTAGTAATCAACTTCATTCACTTTCATTTGCAAGTATTATGACAGTATAGCAGTTATAGTAATAGTCACAGTAACAATTTCAAAAGAAGTAGTCATCGGATTAGGTCCGACATTCAACTTTTCAGTTAAGAATCAGAAAAACATTTAGGCAGTCTCATTCACATACAAATAGCACTTCTAATATCATTCTAATGCACCGAAATGCCTCGGACAAATATTGTCCAGAATCCAGTACACAATCAACACAATTCAGTACAGGTCAATAAGATAGCAATGCAGTTCACTACAGTTCAGTACTATACAAAACAAGAAGGTGAGACCATCTAAGGTTACTCACAGTATGCTCCAAATAGCTATTGCCTTGAAGTCCTAGCAATGTCTGGATGTTGTCGCTAAATATGCTCCTTTATATATACAATACATACACATATCACAATGTTGTATAATTGTTTATTCATTAATGCACATTCATGTATAATGAATATGTACAATGCATGTTCATGACAATTTCAAGTTTCTAATCATGAATCTTATCATGATAATCATTTGGATATTCAAATTCAATTGATTAACTCAAATTTGTTTAAAGGTACATTTTTGGGTCCATTTTGCACAACTAATTTCATCAGGAAAGTGAAGGAATTTGGTAACACTTCCTTCTAACAAATTATTCTTATATGTATTAAGTCTTTATTAATACCAAGATCATTTAATTTGATTCATTATTCTATAATTTATGCTCAAAATAGCACAAAACGTGTACATTTAAAATTTTGGCTAACGCATGACCATGCATTCAAGTTGTACACCTCATATCTCTCAATTCCAATTTCCAAAAATTACAAACTTTATACCAATTAAAAGCTAAGAGAATAAGCTACAATATTGTGAAGACATAATTGTCTGATTCAGCCTACATTAATACGGTTTATTCAATAACAATAGGACATGATGTATCTCCCTGGTAGTGCTACAGCCTATGCCAAGACTCAATTTCAAGCTAAATTTCAAGACCCTTAAGGACATAATTCAAATTCACTTTCTCTTAAAAATTGTAGCCAAATGCCTTTAGTTTAATTTAAATTAAGAATAACTTCATTTGGAAATATGCATATTAAAATAAAGCCAAAATACCAAAGTATGTTCAGTAAAAACATTCCAGTTATCAAATTCCAGCACACCTCAGCATTTTCATCCTAGCACCCCTTTCGGGATAACTTTGCATGAATATTACGACAAGGAAAATGGTGCATTTTAGTAACACTTTCTTCTAGAAAATTGATCCATTATGTTTCCAATTTCTAAGAACACTAAAATCATATAATTTGATTCAGTATACTAAAAGTTATACCCAAAATATTTCAAATTGTTTTTGAACTGTAATATAACTCCTAACTCTACTTCCAGCCAAATTTTGAAATGATTAGAGATAGAATTAACATTCGAGTTCTTCAGGAAAGTTGTAGACATATGGCTCTAATTTAATCTTAATGAAGAATAAATGTATTTGTATATATACAATTCAAGATATAATCAAAATACTGAAGTCTAGTCAATGAAAATTCTCCAGTTTGTAACATTCGAGCATACATCTTCACCAATATCTGATATATGTCATTCCAATTCAGGAATCATTCTCATATTACTAAACATATCTTAAAGATAATATTGCTACCTAATTTTAAGCTTCCAATTTCAGGTCAACACTTCAGATTAACTAAGCCTCCATTCATGCATGATTCATCATGTGGACAACTGGTTCTTAGCTCTTTTATGAAAGATAGATGTCTAGCTTTGATGTAACAATTAAGCAAGGATCAGATCAAAATGTAGAGAAGCAATGTTGGAGTGAGTTTCGATGGAGAGTAAGGAAGGAGGTGTAGAAAGATCCAGCAGAAAGTTTGCCACCTAAACATCATGCAATGTAAGATGTCTTCATCCTTTATTGACATATGTCATTTGGCATATCTTGCATTTGTCCACTAGATATCCTACCATTGGTCTCTTAGCAATTAATATACATTTCACACATTAATTAGTCCACTTGTCACTTTATAATTGGTCCACTTATCACTATTCTACTGGTCTATTTATTTTTCTTATTTTTTAATCCAAAAATAATTCAAAATTTCAATAAAATTTTGAAATAATCTAAATATCCTCCAAATAAGTTTTCAGCTCATTCAATTCACAATTTGCATTTTTAACAATCAATTATACCTAAAAAATGTCAATGAATGCATGTACAAATAATTGTAATGTGCGAGATCAATAATATCGTGTATATGTATGTCACATTATTCATAAGCATGAATTATGCTTCTTAATTCTCATTAATCTCTAATAAACACCATTTTAACCTTAATTCAAGTAACAATACATAATGCTTGCGGTGTTCCAAACCTAGCAAAAATGTTAGAGTTGACAAATTTTGCAACAACCTTAAAATCGTCAATCCTGGTGGCTTTAGCTTCCACTCATTTAGAAACATAATTCACAGCCAACAAAATGTAAACAAAACCAAAAGAAGATGGAAAAATTGATGCCCCATACATCTAAAATTTCACATTCAGTTATTAAAGATAAAGGATTTGATCTCTATGGGATAAATTACCATGTTTTTGGCATTGTTCACATGCTTTACAGAATATATAGGAGTCTCAAAAAATATTTGGCCAATAAAAACCACATTCAAGAGTTTTCCTAGCAGTTCTATTAGGCCCAAAATGACCACCATAATGGTAAAATTTCAAAATTGATTCATATTCATATTCAGGTGCACATCTCCTAATTACTTAGTTAGAACAACACTTCCTTAATTGAGGATCATCCCAAATATAATATTTCAACTCACTCTTTATCCTGTTCCATTTAGCCTTACTTAAATCATTAGGTACCTCATGGTTCACTAGATAGTTCATAATATCAGTATACCAGCAGTGGTACTGAATCCTCCTCTTTCACAACTTGACTCAAGTGATTTGCGACTGAATTCTCTACACCTTTCTTATCTTTGATCTCCAAATCGAATTCTTAGAGTAGGAGAATCCATATAATAAGCCTTGGCTTCACTTTTTTCTTTGATAAAAGGTATCTTAATGTTGTATGATCATAATACACAATCACTTTAGAACCCAAAAAATAAGTTCTAAACTTATCTAAAGAAAATGCAAGCTCCTTTTCTATGGTGGAGTAGTTACATTATACTGGACTGAGTGTTCGGGAAGTTTTGTAAATAACATGAGTCATCTTTCCACATTTTTGACCAAGGACAACACCTATAGTAAAATTGCTTGCATTACACGTAATCTCAAAAGGTTGACTATAGTTAGGTGGTTGAATTATCAATACTAAAGTCAAAATTTCTTTCAACTTGTCAAATGCTTCCTTATATCCCTCATCAAACTTAAAGGGTCCATCCTTTTGTATCAAATGGTAGATTTTTTTTTGAGATTATACTAAAGTCCTTGAGAAACCTACGATAAAAACCTATATGGATAAGAAAAGAATGAACTTCCTACACATTTATGGGGTAAGGTCAGTTTTGCAAAATTTCTATCTTAGCTTTATCGACCTCAATTCCCTTAGATGAGATTACATGTCTCAAAACTATTCCTTATTCAACCATAAAATGAAATTTTTCAGAATTAAGAATAAGATTAGTTTCGATACAACGATCAAGTACACAATTCGAATTATCCAAGCATGCATCAAATGAATGCCTATAGACAGTAAAGTCATCCATAAAGACCTTAATAATGTGTTTAATATACTCAGAGAAAATACTTACCATACATCTTTAAAAGGTGGTTGGTGCATTGCAAAATCCAAATGGCATCCTTTTATTAGCAAATGTACCAAATTGGCATGTGAAGGTTATTTTCTCCTATCCTTTAGAGCTATGACAATTTGGTTATGTCCTGAATACCCATCAAGAAAACAGTAGTGAGATCATCTCACAAGTCTTTGAAGCATCTAATTGATGAATGGGAGTGGAAAATGATTCTTATGTGTATGAGCATTCAACTTCCTATACTCGATGCACACTTTCCATCCATTTTGATTTCATGTAGGCACAAACTCATTATTCTTGTTCTTCACCATTTCAATTTTCTTTAGTACTACTTAGATTGGACTCACCCATTTACTATCTGAAATTAGATAGATTATCCTAACAGCAAGCAGCTTTAAGATCTCTGTCTTTACCACTTCTATCATCGGAGGATTCAATATTCTTTTATGATTCTCTTGATCATTTAGATCCTTCTTCCAACAAAATTTGATGCGTACATGTCAAAGGGATAATACCTTTGATGTCAGTTATGGTCCTTCCTATAGCTATGATGCGGTCCTTGAGTATTTAAATGAGCTTTTCCTCTTGAAGCTTGGTTAAGTTCCTTGCTATAACTACCATAAATGTTTCCCTTTCTCCCAAAAACACATATTTCAAGTGCTCAGGAAATTGCTTCAATTCAATTTTAGGTACTTGCACAACCGAAGGTAAAGATTTTGTAATAGATATTGGCAGTTCAATATTTTAAAATACATACCTTTTTGGTATTGTTTATAGTGATTGTAGTGCTAGTACAATTTCTTCCATTTCATTTATAATGTGTAAGTTAGAATTAATGTTTTTCGTTAAACTCATGCAAAGAATGACTTCTAACTCATCTTTACTATCTATATCAAAAATTTCTTGAGACAAAGAATCAACGACATCAATTGATAAAATAAAATGAACATCACTAAGGTACCTTGTACATTCAAAAATATTAAAGCAAACAATTTCACCGTCAAACTCCATAGTCAATGTTCCTACATCCACGTCAGTTTTTATCTTTGATGTCTTCAAAAATGCTCAACCCAGAAGGATAGGTGAAGAATTAGATGAAGGTTCTCCCTTTATGTTGAACAAATAAAAGTCAGCTCAGAAAACCAATTTGTTAACCCGCACTAAAACATCCTCTACAACCTTTTCTGGATAAGCATTAGATCTATTATCCAAATGAATTATAACACGTGTTTCTTTCAATGATACTAAATTCAATGAAGTTTAGATGGAATATGACATGACATTTATTGAAGTTCCTAAATCTAACATTAACCTTTCGAATCTAGTATCACCAACTTTGCAAGGAATTGTGAACGTACCTGGATCCTTACACTTTGGGGGAAGCTTTCATTGAATGACTATAGACACGTCCCCCCCTCCCATATACTTACTTTCTCGTCTCTGCTTAATTTCCTCTTAGGGGTGCATAACTCCTTGAGAAATTTTGCCTATCGAGAAACTTGCTTAATGGAATCAATTAGTGGTATGTTCGCCTTTACCTTTTTTAACATCTCCAAAATCTCCCTATCTTGCTCTTCTTTCTTCGATTTAGAAAATCTGTTAGGAAAAGAGTAAAGTCTTTGTAAAATTTTTGTCCACAGGAGATTTAGAATTTACTTGAGTTCCCTTTTTGCTTCTTTTGGAGGCACTTTAAGTTCTTTTTGAGATTCTTCCTCATTGCCAATAATAGGAGTCTTATGTGGTACCTCTATTTCTCTACCACTTCTTAAGGTGATAACGCTTACATTCTCTATCAGATTCACAATAGTTTGAGAAGGAAGCTTACCCAAATTCTTATTTTCCAATTGGCTCACTGCAGTAGCTATATGACACAGTTAATTCTCCAAATTTTGAATGCTAGCTCTCATTTGTTATTAAAATTTTTTCAACATTTTTCCAGTGAAGGCCCAAAGCTTGATGGTTAACCTTGTCTTTGATAAGGTTATTGGTAGGAGCCTTATTGTTGTCCTTATTGTCCATAATTATTGAATGGAGCATTCTTCCATCTTAAGTTTCTATGCATAGGTGTAGCTAGGATCATACTTCCTCTGTGGTTGACCCTGAAAGCTTCCAAAAGCATTTACTTGTTCTGCTGAAGTTTCCTGTAAGGTCATACATATATTAGTAGGATGTCCTATCATTGTGCAAATTCCACATACCTTGACTTGTTGAGCACCATTTACCGCCATTTTTCTCAATAAAGATGTCAACCCAGTTATTTATTGCTCTAATGTAGCAGTACTAGCTTCATTAACCTTTAATAATCGAGGTCCATTTGAATACTAAATTGTTGCGAGTTAGCATCCATGTTAGAAAAAAGTTTTTGGTTTCAATAGGTGCCTTATCCACTAGTGCACTACTGCTGGCTACATTTACCATATTTCTTTCAAGTTTTAGAAGCCCCTCATAGAAATAATGGATCAAGAGTTGCTCACTAATTTGATGATACGAGTAGCTAGCATATAACCTCTTGAAATGCTTCTAGTACTTATATAATGTTTCCCCATGACGTTGTCGAATTATATAGATCTCCTTTCAAATATTTGTAACTTAAGAATTAGGAAAGCATTTTTCCAAAAACAAGTCTCTGCATCTCATTCCAAGTGGTAATTGATCCCGAGGGTAACTAATAAAGCCAATAATTGGTAGTGTCTCCCAATGAGAATGGAAATGCCCTCAACTTAATATGCTCTTTTTGTAGCCCAGCAGGCTTTATGTTAGAACAGACCACATGAAACTCTTTAAGATGCTTTTGAGGATCTTCACCTGGCATACCACAAAAAGTAGGTAAAAGATGAATTAAACCAAATGTAAGCTCAAAAACAACATCAATAGTAGGAAAATCAATGCACAATAGTTGGTGATTAAAATCAGGAGCAGCCAATTACTTAAAAGTGTGATTATTATTTTGTTCAACCATGTTAGAAGCAATGTCAGAAATGGAATCACTAGAAGAATCAAAAAGTAAGTCTAAAGCTATTTGAATTCCTGGTGAAGAGTCAAGTTTTTTGTCAGATGATGATGGATTCTCGGAACTTTGTTGAACTTGTCTTCTCGCTTTTTGTAACTTTCTTTCAAGTTGTAGATCAAATTTCAATTCACCAGTGTGAGAAGATCGTGTAATGCACTGTAACTAACCAAACAAGAAAAGAAATTAACCACAAAATAAAAATAAAATAAAATAAATAAATTTAGAAAAGGAAAGGATATTATTCCTTGACAACGGAGCCAAAATTGATTGCGCGTTGTAATGTTACCAAAATAACTAGACTAAAACTATAGCTAGCGTTAAGTCTAGGTTGACATTACCGAGGCTAATTTCAATTACTTCCCAAAATTAATTGTATAAGTAAAACAGGGGGCTTTGGATTGAAGTAAATTACAAAACATAATAAAATTGAATCTATAAAAACAAATTAAATTAAACAGCAACAAAGTGATAAAATTGATGAATAAGTCGAAATTCGGTTATCTGATTTAATCTCAACCTAAGCACAATTTTACAAACGTTGTTGAATTATCACCTTTACACCTCTCTTGATACGGCAACAATCTAGAATCAACGTCTATATCACCTCCTTTTCAATGATTGTTCCCAAACCTATATTCAATCAATCTAGCAAGACCCTTCACCCCCAAAATAGAAAGGAATTGGTAACAAAGAGTATAAATATTGTAGGAATTGAGTTAACGCCACAAGTTAGAACTTACTTGATAAGTTGAATCAATCCTTAAGGTAAAACAAGCAAGAATCTGAATTCTCTCTTGAAGAATGCTTTCAAATTCAACTCATGTCTAAAAATTCGTGTTCATGCTTAAAGCAAGGGTTTAAATACCATTTTGCAATACAAACCCTAACAACGATAACCTAAAAAATCCCTAAAGAAAGCCCAAATTATCAAAAAGGCCTTCTTGAAACAAATCTACCCAAGAACAAATCCCACATGGATTTGGGCTTCAAAACTAATTAAAATTGACTCGTCCTAGTCCAAATAGGATAAGGAAACCACAAAATTAGAAGACTAACTTAAGAGGGGTGAATTGATCTTTTAAACTAGGCCCACAAGCTTGGTTCTTCTAAATAAAACATGCGCATGACTTTTTTAATAAAGCATGCACACTTAATGCAAATCGACCTATGAAAAAGCCTAAAAGAAGTCCACACAACCTTTACAACATAAAATAAGCACAAGCCCATTGGTTAGACTTGTGCTTGTGAAAATTGGCTAAGTGCTAGCCCTTTTAGTTTGATGCCTCCAATGTGCACACACACTTAGGCGTCTTCCTAAGCTCTTCCCAAAGCTTGATCAACAAAACTTCTTGAAGTTCTTGGAAATAAAAGCTTGTACATAAATTTGAAATTGTGCTTTGAACTTGTTGGAGTGTGACCTTGTAATTGGACCCATTGGCATCCTTAAGTCTCCATTGCCTTGGTGAGTTGTATCATTTCCTCCCTCCTCAAAAGGATTCGTCCTTGAATCAAGACCTACATT
>JANSVA010026940.1:0-14550 GCA_025504915.1 Erythroxylum reticulatum | reverse complement strand
GTTAATCCTAATTTAATTAACTAGCGACATTTAGTCGCACCTTGAGATAGGGTAGCTGAAATTTTAGGAAATCTTAGGCCCATCATAAATTGAATCAAATAACTAGAGGGGAGCAAATAGGGATAATGACAAACCCTAATTTTTAATCTTGATTTTCTCCAAGTTTTAGTTCACGATTTTGTATTTGGTTGTGTTGTTTCCTTTTACCTTTAGTTTGTCTTTATTTTAGTTATCTATGTAAATTTGTTTGAATTAATATCTTAAACAAGGAGTAACCTGAATTAAGTGATGCCTAAACATAATCCTTGTGGGATCGATATCCAATTTTTACTACAAGTTATGACCTGTATACTTGCAGTTTTGAGCATAAACTAGTAGTTTGTTTTGCAATTAACAATGCTTATTAAGAATAGTAAGTACATTGGATGACTTGTTACGACACAATCATGTGGATAATATATTCTATTGTCAATGGTAGTTTCATCATAGCAATAGTGCAAATATCTTTAGACTTGAGATGCTTAACGATATATTTGATAATGATCCTATACTTTGACTCCATTCCTCGTTGCCTCTAAAAATTTCTCAGAGGGTGGGGATTGGGTACAACTTGAGGTATTCAAAGGTAATTGAATAGCCAACAAAAGATTCACCGCTCCTAATAGAAGAAGATGATACCTACGAAATCTTATAGGGGTCATTACTCGAGAATCTCTTGCTAGAATGGAAATGTCATGAAGTAATCTTCAGTGGCATATCCAATTCAGTAATGAGCCTCGGGGAAAGAACTAATGTCAATTGGGCTAGGTGTGACATAGTTAGTCTAGTGAGAGTTAACACTTAGCTATAGTCTGAACTAAGTAGGGTATAGATGGTGAAAGGACAAATTGCTCGAAAATATTATCTATAAAAGGGTTCATAGTCGAATCGCTAACTTTTCGATCGATTGGGAGGTTATGATGTGTTTGTAGATACTATTTCTGAGTAACTTGAATTAAGTATTAATTCAAGTGTCCAATCTAACTGGGAACCTAATGGGTCACACATAATGTAAATGTGAAAAATGAGTAAAATGATTTTAGATAGGGATCTGAGATATGAGAGATACATGAATAAGCTACACAATTATGGTTGTTTAGGGTCATTCGATTATGAATTAGATGACACATGTAAATCTTGCTTATTAAGCAAGATGACAAAATTACCCTTTAAAGAAGGGGTGAATGTTTTCATGCCTATTAAGTGGGATCAATGGCCATTTAATTCCCACTAACTCTCTCCGTTGATGTTGGGGTTAGAGGAAGGCCAAAGGGTGTAAAACTACTAGTTTCATGCAATTTATTTATGAAAATAGACAGATTTTTGGTGAAGTGTTTATCTTCTTCTCTCACTCTCTACAAAGATTCTATAAAAAACATACATTAATAAGTAGCACTTTCATGTGTGTTCTTCCATTTCCTTGAAGGTTTCTTTCTTCTATCTTCATGTGGACGATTTTAGAGATGATCTAGCTTGGTTATTATGGTTTACGACAACCTGATGTGGTAAAGAGATTAAAGAATGAAGGAAATCATCCAGAAAGGTACACACATATTATTCATGTTTTGATTTACTACATCTAATGGCATATGTTTGATTATGTATTTTCTTGGTTTCATTTTATTTTCCACTGTGTATGTTATGATTTATGATGCATGTGATTAATAATCAAAACCCTATAGATAGTTCTCGCCATCTAACTCATCTGACTTACTAAGATCAGGAATCGAGACATTGCATCTTACTGAAATTGTTTGACATCCTGATGAAATTGTAGAGTATTAACAGTAACAACATTAACTAATTCTTCTAGAGATGTACATGAGTTTTGCTAGATCTTTAAATTTTGGATGCTATATCTTGTGTCTTACGAAAATTGCCTGACATCCTATTGGAAAAGTAGAGTATTAGTGGCAACAACATCAACAAAATCTTTCAGAGATGTACTTGAGTTGTAATGAGTGGCTTGTGGTCTATATGGGAATTGTTGTACGACCTACAGCTTATCTAGGAAGTAGTCTTACTGACTATCCCATCCATAACTAAAGTTCGTAGGATCACTCCAAACTTGGTTATAGGATTAAGAATATCGGTTACGTGAAAATTTTCCACCAAAAGCATTGATAATATCCAGTAGTGACTTACTCCCTTCCATTTATCCTTTTTACACATAAACACTAAACACAAAAGTGGAAAGATAAAGAAATAACTGAAAAACTAATTATAAATAATTATGTACAAAACACCAATTGAAATAAAAAATTAAAGCACCACACTCCCCGCCAATGACACCAATTGATAGTATGTCATAACAATACATAAAATAACTAAACTTAAAACTATACCTAGTGATAAGTCTAGGTCAATCCCATAGAGAATGTGTGTAAAGCTTTTGTAATGAAATGAATTGGTGTTTAGGATATTTGGGGGGTTTTGTTTATTTTTGAAAAATAAAATAAAATAAAATAAAACTAAGAAAAAAAATTAAAGCAAGCAATCAAAAAGTAATAAAAATGATGAACGCAATAGGGATCTACTAACAGTGCATGTCGAGTGCACTGCATAACTGACTCTGCACACTAAATTTTGTACTTATAGTGAGTTAGGGTCAAATCCATAGGGAATGTTTGATTAATTTTCATAACAAAATTTGTTGAAGCAAGGAAAATATAAGGGGGATTTTGGATTTTAAACAATTTAGAAATTAAAGTAAAAATAAACTATCAAAAACAAATTAAAACAAGCAATCAAAAATGAGAAAAGTGTTGAATATAAGTAAGGTCCAGTTCTAAGGTCAATCTAGGTCTAAACATGATCAAGCTTATTCCATCATCCTAATGTCTTTACAAATTTCTTCAGACTATTGATCTAAGACAAATAAAACGCCCTACTAATCCTAGTTTTCCCTTAGGTTATGTTTAATCAAGATTAAACATAACTACTGAATAACCTAGGATATGATCTCTATATTCAATTTGGTAATCATATTACAAAATTGGAAAACGATCAATATAGGCAGTAACCTCATATTTTTGGGTTATCTAACCTAAGTTATACTGGTCCTAACAATTAATGATCATTAGATGCTACTCACAAACATCAAAAGTAGTGATTATGGATTATATTCAATGTTTTAGCAATAAGATCAAAATAAATCATTCAAAATAATGTATTAAGGTCATTCATCCTAAAACCTAATCAAATCAACACCAAAAACACAATAATCTGAAAAGAAATTGCAACTTTAAAATGTTAAAAATAGCTTAACCGTGATTTAGTGTCGATATTCCCGTTGAACCGGCGTCTGGAAGTTATCCTTCCATATCCATTTTCATGCTACGAGAATTAACCTTTGTAGTATCCATTGGTGTTTAAAATTGAAGAGAGAATGGAGTAGAATAGTTGTTGTCCTAGCTGCTACTATCTCGGTTATTCTCCCAGAAATTCTAAGAGAAAATGTTAAAGAAGTTACTATTCACACTCCTCTCTTTTTCTCCAGTTAGCCTTCACATATACATATTGGAAAGCTGAAGAATACCAAATGAAGAAGCTCTTGGTGTAGCCCTCTCCGCACTCACATTTTACTTCAGCACACCTTCGGTTCTCACCTTAACCAACCCCCAAACTCCTTGTTCTATTCTCCAAAATACAACAGTCGACACACGCTTCACGCCTCAGCTTCCACTCATGTTTTTCTACCTTTCCTCTTTTATTGAAATTGAAGACAAGTTGATAAAGTTCTATCCAACATCATACTCTTCTTTGTTTTGTGAGTAGTCTATACCTTCTAGTCACTCATGGTTCTGCCTCCATTTCCCCAACACACAGTCGACACTTGCCTTCTTTCTTTATTCAAAAGCTACCTCCAAAAGAAGTAAGGCAACTAGGTTTTAAAAGGGATATAGGACAGGTATCTTTCAAAATAGAAGAGGACAAAATTTCCTTTGGTTACTGTCCTTGGTGTTGTCCTTATCATAAGTGTGATGCTTCATCTCTCCATATGTATTTGTCCACCATCCATCATATACCTTTGATTTATACTTAAAAAGCTATGTTAAATGGACAGGTGGTGTGTGTGTGTGTGTGTGGTGTCTTACTCAAGTGAGACACCATGCAATCCCATGCATTAATGTTTTTACAGCCATCCCACATTTTTATTTCGGCCCTCATCCATTCATGTTTTTACAGCCATCCCACATTTTTGTTTCAGCCCTCACCCATTCATGGTTTCAGCCATCACTCACACTTGTTTTATTTATACCTTAAATGCTAAGCTAAAAGTGGAATGGACAACTTGCTTTCTCTCCACTACTCTTCACTCTTGGGTCTCCTTTCTTTGTCCAGCAAAAGCTAGGTTATTCATCTTAAAAATGGACAAAAAATGGAAAGCTTGCATGATTCACGTGAATGAGTTGCTTGGTAATAGTATTTACTCACGTTGCATGGATATGAATTTTTTTGGATTGTAAAGAGCCATGTTTAGAACATTTTCTTCATGTTCTTTTCATTTTCTTCTCTTCTTCTTACTTTTAATTTTCTTAATTTTCAAGATCCATGAATTAATAGGTATGGAAGTTGAGAAGATGGATTCAATGGACATGCTTTTAGGTAACTTTAGTTCCTTCACTTCTGAAATGTACCTAAGATCAAATATAAGTTAAAGTTAGTATCCTAAGCATTTCTAAGGCATTAATCACTGAGTGTAAAATATCAAATGAATCAATATTTAAACACATATCATCCAATCTTTAATTTAATCTTGGCCTACACATAAATAATCATATTTCATTATTTTGTTATTCTTATTCCTCTCCTAGCAACTATTAATCATAGGTTAACAACAAGCTTTGTTAACCCCAGTTTTCCCTTAGGTTGTGTTTAGTTAAGAAAATCTTTTAACTAAACCTAGTTATTGAACAAGCTAGAACAAGCTCTTTTGATTGAATATCATAGCCATATTGCAAGTTAGAAAAAACAGATTAATAAAGGTAACAACCACATAACCTCAGGTCATTTAACCTAGGTTATGTTATCCCTAATGATTCAATATCAATAGTTGCCACAAATGAATCCAAACACAATGATTATGTATTGTATTTAAGATTTTAGCAATGGGTTTACTTAAAAAAAATCAAATACAGCATTCAATCATTCTTACACAATAGCCAATTCAATAAGCACAAGATAACATAAATAATACCTAAGAGAGAAAGAACACAATACTCAATAGAAAAATTCCCAAAACGCTTGGAACTGGAATAGGAAAGCCTAGCCCTCTATGGGTCTCTAAAGAGTGCGTGCTTTCCCCCCTATTTTCTACAAAAACGGATCCATATCTCTTTAGCCACTCAAATGTCTATTTTATATTAAAAGTTAGGGTTTTGGGGAGTCACATGGTTGGATGCACAATTGTGTATCCAATCAGGTATATAAAAAAAGTGCCCAAATTGTGAACTTACATGGCTTTGTAAGTAGATACATGACCATGTATCTTCTAGAAGATCTTGAAGGCTTCATTTCTTTGTATTTTCTTGTCCCATCTTCACCTCAGTACATCTCCTTCTTATTCCACAAGGAAAATTGAGTGTGAATATCAAGAGGATGGCTAAAAGAATGCTCTTTTCAACTCACTTTAGCCTTTATGCTTCCAAATTGTTCCTAAAACCAAATATGAACTAAAATGAGTTTCTTAAACATTTCATAGCATTAATCACTAAGTGTTGTGGAGTAAATGTATATCCAATTAAACATATATCACAATATGAATAATAAAAGCAAGTTCTAGAATTATTCAACTATGCATGATAACAAAAATGAAAGAATAAAAGAGCTTAAAATAATAATGTATTTACTCTTAGAGTCAAAAACTCACAAAAATGGTCTTGTGTGTAAATAATATGCAATTTTCATTCAAATTGATTATCTTAATGATTGCTACAAAAATAACTTCTAAAAGCAAGTCTATTCTAACTTCCATCGTTTCGTATATTAATTTTATTTTGATAATGAAAAATGATTTGAAGTATTTTGGATAGATTTTAACTAACTTAGGATATCAGTTGATAAGAGTTAATAAAAAATATTATAATAAACATATGAAAATTAAATTCCCTTTTTGACACTTAACATTTTACATTGTCCCTAATGTGCACAGGTAAAGCATAAAAAAAATAAATAACAATGATAAAAATTAAAGAAAGGTTTGAATGTACTACCATGAATAAGAATACAGAGTCCTAAATTCAAGACGATACATCCTATATTAAATACATAAAACCTTGTCAAATATACACAAAAGAATATAAAGGATAAAAGAATATGAATAAGGAATATTGAAATAAAAATAACATAACATAAATAACATTTACTAATGTTTAAAGAAAATAAAATAACATAAGAAAGAAATAAGAAAATACACAAATAATAAGAGAAAAAACAAAATCAGCATCCATCAGTCCCTATGTGAACCCAACATATCTGTTGATGAAGGATCCTCAAGTTATGTAGTCTTAAACTATTATAGAGTTGAAGATGATGCAGTCGCTCTAGATGGTGAATATGGGATGGATATCCCAAGATATCCTACCATTAGAAACAAAACCTCCTCCATCCATCTATCATAGGCTTCTCGTCTCTTGAGTCGCTATAACAGTGCCCCATCATAAGCCTCTCTCATCTTTTGTTGCTCCAATATTGCCCTATCATAAGCCTCTCTCCTCTCTTGCTACTTGGTCATGTATCTACCATAAGCTTCAAGATGCTCTATTCACTCATTTAGTGATACTTGTTGTTTCAGATAGTATGCTGAATACCTAAGATCTGCCCTATGTGATTCTCCATTTGAGATATCTTTAATTGGTCTCGGTGTGATGTATCGGCAACCTGGGTACTTCCATATTAATCACCTCTTATACTAGTCCTCTTGTATAGGATGTAGGTGAGCTCAATTTTGATGAACTGTTTAGTTATATGTGTGCGATCGATATCTGTTCTTAATGCGACTGGCTCATTTAGAACCTTAGTCAGGCTGTAGAAGTGACGTGTAAGTCCGTACTATCTACATACCATGCGCATATGTTTCATCATATTTAGATTCAGAGCTGCCATAGTACCAACTGATCATATTGATGGTAGTCTTTTAAGAACCCCTATCTTCTATGTTGGTTTCATCATATAAAGTCCAACGAATATTTTCTAGACCTTTTTCTCTTTATTTGATGCCAGAAGAATTGGGCCAAAGCATACCCTAAATGAATTGGCATCCACTCGCTTATGCTCAATAGATAGAAAATGTCTAGATTTGTGATGACTATATAGTTATCACCTTGCTCGCGTATGAATTAGAATCCCATGTATATATCTAAGTGTAAGGTGTTGTACGGATGACATTTGGTACCTATTGGGGTCACATTTTCCCTCGTCACTAATAGTACTCCAAAGGGCTACATAATCTGGCATCCTTATGAACTCCTAGTCATACAAATCATCCTCACTATGAACATGGAGTAGCTTATCTAGATCATCTCCCTGATCGTCACTATGAACTTTGAGTAGCTTATCTGGACCATCTCCCTCATCATCCAAAACTAGATCGTGCATATCCAATCCTATTTGGCCCAACCCTTCTCAACAAAGAACATGAAAAGTACCTCGAGTGTAATCTCCTAGTATGAGGGCTCCATGATCTCAAAGAAGTGAGAACATACTCCAATGTTTATGAGATCCTGAACCTATAATTGTTCCCCATACTTATTTTGTATGCTCACTACATTGTAAAAGAATGAAAACAAGTGATAAAAAGGAAAATTAAACACATGGAAAAATAAAAAAAATCTAGCATAAATAAATAATAACAAAATAAAATAATTAGAAAATTAACTAATAACATAATCACAAAATTAAAATTAAAAGCATTGCAATTAATAATTAAAACTAATCTAACCATTTAATTATAAAATTAAAACTAAGATTGAATTTAACAAACTTAATCCAACAATAACCCAAAATTAACAAAATTGAATATCTAATTCATGTTAAAATAAAGTTGAAATGAAATTAAACTAGACAATAAGTTTAATTAGCTGTAAAAATGACCAATTAATCCTAATTGCATGCAAAATCATCACAATTCAACATTTAGTGAGCAAAATCACATACACAACTGAAATTTCATATAAATCTTATGCAATTCATGAAATTAATCCAATAAATTATATGAGAAAGGATAAGATTTAAATATGAAACCACAATCAAGCACAAAATCAATCAAAATTACTCTAAGTCATAAAACCTTATGCCTAGCATTTTGGGGGGTTGGGTGGGTTGAAAATCCCTAAAAAGTGCAAAATACATAAATATTCTTACATAAACAAGTGAAATTGATGAAAATAGTTACTTGAGTTTCACAATTTTGAATTTTGGAGAGGGAGAATGACAAACAAGGTGCAGAGGAAGAGAGAAAAAATGAGAGAAATGAAGAATGTAGGGATTTCTAAAAGTTGTCACAAATTTACACTATCGACTACACAGCTGAGTAGAGAATGACAAATAAGGGTGAGGAGAAAGAGAGAAAAATGAGAGAAATGAAGAACGTAGGGATTTTTAAAAGTTGTCACAGATTTACACCGTCGACTACACAGCTGTGTACCTAACTGTATAATTCACTGACTCTTTAAAATCTAAGGGACATAGGCACGTAAGCTTTTACAAGCTTACACATTCTTGTCGCAAATCGTGTAAGTCTACATAGTTGTGTCTAGTGACCGTGTAACTCTCTACGAAAGTGTGTGAAAATTTTTTAAAAGATCGTAATGTAGACGACCATATCTAGAGAGTATGTACACCTCTATCACCATATACAACATAAAAATAGTTGGAAAAACTTAAAATTAGTCACTCAACATTATGAAGCTTTTAACATGCATAACATAAACATGATAAATATGCACGATCACATTATGATGCTTTTAATCTTAATTGAACACACAAAAAATCACTTAAATCCTATACCAACTTGTTGACATACATCAAAACATGAGATTCATCAATTAAAATCACTCCAAAATTAAGAAAATTACAAACTCACTTGTAATAAATTATGATAATTCAACTAGCACACAAACTAATTTAAGGGCATTCCCTTGAACATTCCTTATTAAGAGAAAGGAAAGAAATCATTTCCCTTTCTTATGAAAAGATTCCTCTGAGATATGATTACCTTGATAATCGTTCACTTTGAATGTTTTCTTTTGTCATTATCTAACTCCAAAATTCCAAGTTTTAATACATGGGTGACTTTGAAATAACCACTCTAATGTGACTTGAGCTTTCCTATAAACAACTTCAGTCATGAGTTAAGCAATAAAAACACATTTCCACATTAATCATCTTTTTCCTGATATAAGAGTCATGTTATTTTTTAAATTTGTCCTTATATAACTTGACATTCTCATAAGCTTTCAAATGCAGCTCTTCTAACTTCTTTAATTATAGGAGTCCCTTCTTACCAACTATCTTCTAATCAAAATTTAGGCCTTTGTCACCCAAGATACCATATGCTCTAAATCAATGAGGAAGTGACAAGCCTTTTCCTAAACAAGCCAAAAGGGTGTTATACCAATTGGAGTCTTAAAGGTGATTTGATAAGCCCATAGAGCATCATCAAGATTCAATGCCCAATCTTTCTTTGAACTGTTGACCATCTTCTCTAGTATTCTCTTAAACTTACAGTTAATGACCTCCATTTGTCTATTTGTTTGTAGATGGTACATTATGACCACATGATTGTAGACTCTATATCTTTTAAGAAGAGCTTCAGAGGACTTGCTAAAAAAAGGGCTTCTTCATAATTATGGCTCTGGGCACTTTAAATTCATTGAATAACCTTTTAATGAACTTTTGCACCACCTTTCCGTCATTAGTTGAAGTTGCCATTGCTTCAGCCCAACGTGATAAATAATCTAGTCCTACTAAAACATATGTGTTCCCTATGGAGGATGGGAATGGTTCTATGAAATCTCGCTCCCACAAATTGAAAATTTCTACCTCCAAAATGTTAGAAACTGACATCTCATCTCTCTTTGAAATGTTTCCCACTCTTTGACATCTATCACATTTTGCTACAAAATCATGAGCATCTTTGAACAGGTTCAGCCACTAGAAAGCACATTCCAATAATTGAGTTATCTTCTTGTTTGCTCCATATTGCCTTGTATAAGTGTAATCGTGAAAATAGTATATCTGGCATCTCCTCCTCTAAAACAAATCTTCTAATTAGACCATTAGCGTAAGTTCTATAAAGATTGCTTCATCCCAAAAGTAGTGAGTACACTCATACAAGAACATTTTCTATTGTTGGTAAGATAAATTTAAGGGAAAGATACCACTTGTAACATAATTTACTATATCAACACACCATGATACCAATGGTAGTTCAACAATATCAAGGTTTCATCAGAGAATCACTCATTGATATGTGTTTAATTATTGATATATTTAATTATTTACACTTAGCGATTAATGATACAAAAATGCTTAAAATAATCACTTTAATTGATAGGTGATTTTAGGTACAATTTGGAAGGAAAAAAATTAAAGTGAGTCAAGAACACTATATTTGGGTTATTTTCTAAAGATCAATTTTTTCTTGTCTTTATGGAGTAAAAAGAAAAAAATCAAAAAAATAAAATCAAAGACAATCAAAATGGATGGAACAGCCTCAAGCAGAAACACAGACGCTTCATGCTAGCAGATGAGTAGAATGATGTCGTGCAAGCATTATGTGTGGCGCAGGAAATGCCTGTGTAACGCAGCCAACATCTGCAATTTACACAGACAACTGCGTTAAACACAACGTGGAATGGAGAAAAAAACAAGGCTGTCGCATGAGAGGGATTTAAGAAGGAGTTGCAATCTTAATTGTCCCATCGAATTAAGAAGCTATAGCTACAGGAGACGCTACAAGGACGAGGCAGCAGATGGGCGTAGTAGGCGTAGGCCTGGAGAGGCTTCGGCTACAACTTGGCTGGGTTGACTAAGATCTGTGGTTACAGCTTGCTTGGGCTTATGGCTTATGGATGGAGCACGTAGAAGGAGAGACTAGGCAGTTATGAGGAGAGTGCGGAGCAAACAGTGGCTTGAATAAGAAAACTCCCCAAGCTTATTTATCCCATTCAGAAATAGTGATGGCAATAGTGCGACATAGTGGGGCTGAGTAGGCAGTGAAGGAGAAACTAAGGAATTTTTTGTTAGGGATTGAAATAGGAACTGAAGCAAATTTTCGGGAAAGACTTATGAAGACCTAGATATCCCAACACTAGTTCAGAGGTGGCATCGATGCCGATGACTTGGGTTAAGTATTTTTTATTATTTTGTTGTTTCTTTCTCTCATTAGGAACTGATTATGTTATCTGATGTTAATTGATTTAGGTTGTGTGTATGGATAATCAGATTTTTGTTATCATTCAGTTATTTGTGTATGAACCCGTTGGGTATTATGAATTGATGATTTTAATGCATTCATTTAATTGTTAATTTCAAACCCATTGCTAGAATTTCGATATAATTCGTAATTGTTATGTTGAAATTCATGTGCAGCGACTAATGATTCGTAATCATTAGAGATAACATGAACTATGTTAAATGATGCATCGTATGTGGTTGTTGCCTTGATTAATTGGTTTCCTAATTCATAATGCTACTACCTAATGAAATCTAGAGATCGTATCCTAGGTTGTTCGGTGGTTTGGTTTAATTAACGATCGTATCTTGATTAAACAAAACCTAAGGGAAAACTCGGGTAATTTTGAACCCACTATTAATAATTGCTAGGGGAGGTTAAAGAATAAAAAATTAATAAAATATGCTTAGTCAGGGTGTAGGTCGAGATTGAACCAAAGAATCGGGTCCCTACCGAATTCCCCACCTTTATCATTTTTCATGTTTTCTTTAAATTGTTTTTATTAGTTAGTTTCATTTTATTTTCTTTTTCCAAGAATCCAAAACCCCCCTTTTCCTAAACACCGGTTAATTTCATTCCATAAACTTTACATACTCTCTCTGTGGGATCGACCTAGACTTGCCACTGTTACAGTAGTAATCTAGTTATTTTATTTTGACGAACATAACGACGTGTGGTCAAATTTTGGCGCCGTTAGCGGGGAGTGCGGTGTTTTAGTTTTTTTTGTGAGTTAATTGGTGTTTTGTATATATTTTTTCATAATTGATTTGATGTTAGGTATTGTGAATTGATGATTTCAATGCGTCGATTGAATTGTTAATTTCAAACCCATTGCTATAATTTCGATATAATCTATAATTGTTATGTTGAAATTCATGTGTAGCATCTAATGATTCGTAATCATTAGGGATAACATGACCTAGGTTAAATGACGCATCGTATGTGGTTGTTGCCTTGATTAATCACTTTTCCTAATTCATAATGCTACTGCCTAATTAAATCTAGAGATCGTATCCTAGGTTATTCGATGGTTAGGTTTAATTAATGATTGTATCTTGATTAAACAAAATCTAAAGGAAAACTTGGGTTAATTTTTAACCCACGATTAATAATTTCTAGGAGAGGTTAAAGAATAACAAATTAATAAAATATGGTTAGTCAAGGTGCAGGTTGAGATTGAACCAAAGAATCGGGTCCCTACCGAATTCTCCACATTTATCATTTTTCATGTTTTCTTTAAATTGTTTTTATTAGTTAGTTTCATTTTATTTTCTTTTTCCAAAAATCCAAAACCCCCTTTTTCCTAAACGCCGGTTAATTTCATTCCATAAACTTTACATACACTTTCTGTGGGATCGACCTAGACTTGTCACTGCTACAGTAGTAATCTAGTTATTTTATTTTGACTAACATAACGACATGCGGTCAAATTTTGGCGCCGTTACTGGGGAGTGCGGTGTTTTAGTTTTTGTTTATGAGTTAACTGGTGGTTTGTATATATTTGTTCATAATTGATTTCTTTTCTGATAATTGGTGATCTTTCATTTTTTTATTTTGTGTTTGAAAAAAAAATTCGATATGGACGGAAGTAATTTCTTTTATAGCTCATATTCTTAATCCTATAACAATGTTTGGACTAATCAACCTAATTTTGTTGTGGATGGGATAATCATCAGAATTACTTCTATGATAGTCTGTAGGGCACACAACAATTCTCGTATAGATCAGAAACTTCCTATCACAACTTCGGTCCATCTCTGGAAGATTTGATTTTACAATTGTAGGAGAATACTTTACAATTCTAAAAGGATGGAGGGCAATTTTAATAAAACACATGGTCTAGCGCCCATGATTCGGAGAGCTAACACAATTTAGGTGCATCTTTAGAAGAACTTGTTAATAATATTGATGCTAACAATTTACAATTTCTACAGGATATGTAGCAATTACAACAAAATTTACACCAGGAATTGCAAGAATTTTGATAAGAGACAAAAGCAAGTCAACAAAGGATGGAACACCTAATGGGTCAGATGAAAATGAGTCTTAATCGCCTGGAATCACAAAGCGAAGAGTAGCAACCATATCAACATGAGGTGTATTCAAGGGACGTCTATGCGGGAACTTTATAAAGTGATAAGGAGCTTGAGAATTTTGAGGTCAACCCTCAAGAATTGTTTATGTCAAAGAAGTGGTGAAGGAGCTCGAAGCCGAAAAGGACATATCTTTTAGCTTAGAGGTAAGTACTGAGTCCATGATTATTTTTGAAACTAACTCTTTACCGTTACATAACAGATTTAAGGAGTTAAATGATAAAGAAAAGGTGAAGAGACGTTCCAAATATTTCCGAAGTGTATGGAATCTATCAGGATTGAGAAGCTGAGGATAAGGAAGATGCTGAGGGAGGATAATGATCAACTAAGGCCTTATCCGGAACTACCTCGCATGGAGGAGCCGGATGTGACACCTAAAGATCACAATTTTTCCACGTGAGGAGAAGAAGGAGTAAGGTCAGCGACCCTAAACAAAGGCACTTCTTGGGAGGCAACCAGAGGGAAGTAAATTTCTTTTCCTTTACATTTTCGTATTACCTTTTTACATGCATGTGTGCTTTTGAATTTGTTTGTTTTACTTGTTTTTAAGTTTTCAATCAAAATGAGAGAAAGAAAAAAACAAATGAAAAAAGCATTTTCTCATATTCTCTTGCTTATTGGATTATATAATCATAATTAGAGTGTGGATTGACTAGATAATTTCATAGAAACTTTAGCATGTACTTTTGCTCTTATGATTGGTCGATATGCATTATCTTTAGAAGAGTAGTTACTTATGGTAGACAAAGCTGGCGAGATTTTGAGCATTATTTGACTAACACATCAATATCAGTCTCATTGTCTTTTTATAATGTGTGACCTTCATGACATGTACGTCCTGATTTTGCGTTGAATTTCTGTTTGAGACCACAAATTTATCACGTGCATTAACATGGATATGATTAGGCATTCTTTGTTTTTCATAAACTACATTGGCCAAATAACCTATCCTATTGACAT
>JANSVA010026929.1:0-14550 GCA_025504915.1 Erythroxylum reticulatum | reverse complement strand
GAGAGCAAAGTTAATTTAATCAAGTTGGACTTGATTATAAAGTTTGAGAAACTTTAAGATTAAATATGAGATATTTAGTAAATAAGGATCAATATTAGATATTGAATCTTATATGGGCACAATTGGTATTTAATTAGAATTATTTGTAATTCTAATTTAAGTTTAAATGAAACTAATATTTAATTTCAATTAAATTACTAAAACGCCCAAAGCTTATTATAAATAGGCTTGAGCTCTGTGGAGCTAGCACTTCATGCTTAACCCTCTCTGTAAAAGTTACAGAGTTGTCTCAACCTATTCTGTGGATATCGTTAGAGGTCGGACACTTTTACGGCTATGGTGGTTTAAACAAATCGGTTTTGGAAACAATTCGAGGGATGCATCAAGATAAAGATCAAGCTTCAGAATAAGGTACGAATTAAATTTCTACTTTATTTTGATTCATGTTAATCATTTTATAGAATTAAATAGATCTTCATTTTCGGGGAAATCAAAAGTCACAAAAAACTTTCATGATTATTCCACTGGGGTCGGATCGGATCCCGACCCGATTTCCTAACAGAGTTATGACCAGATGCATGTAGGTATTATTTTACAATAATCAGAGCACCAATCAGAGTAGATTGACTGGATCTATGCCACCTCTAGCTCTAAATGCTTCATCAGCACACCAACCAACTACTGTATAGAGTATATGTAGCAGTGTTTACCTTGTATTGGGGATACATTAGTGGGATCAGGTAGCATGTGGGCATTAAGGTATAACCACTTCCAATTATCCCTTCTTGGAATGTAGCCACGAAATCATTGATAGAGCGGTTGTTTCAACTCTGATTTGTTTAATTTGATTTACATATTTATATAAGTAAATGAGATTTAATAAATTTAAATTAAAAATGATTAATTAAAATAGAAAATTTGATCCCTAACAAAAGACACATAAACAAAGCGAGTTAACAGTTATGTTGTCGTCAGTGAGCAATCTAGTAGATATGATTTTCATTAATACTATTGTTAAACCTTAGGCAATTGAGCCATATGTGTCTCCCTCTACGTCTGACATCGAGCAGCCCACTAAGCCAGGATTGACTTTATCGCTATTATTACTAAACTATTTTTTTACAATTTATCAACAATTTAAAGTTCAACTCTTATTGAGGGAATTTGATAGGTCTTTTTAATTTCTTTTGGCCACGGAAGTACCAATTATCTTGATTTACTTTTCTTTTCCTTATTTTCTAATTTTTCATTATTCCTTTATGTCATATATGCTGGGGACAATGTATAAATTAAATATAGGAGGGAATTAATTACTTCTGCTTGTCAATTTTATTATAATTAGCTTAATAAGGAACGAATATAAGAAAGTTTTGACTTTAAAAGAATATTGATTAAGATAATTCATTACAATTAGGTTATTATTATTATTCTATTTTTTAGGCAAATATTCATGACCATTGACGAGTAGTTAATTTTAATTTTCTTTATTAATTTAAAAATAGATACTTGATTTACATTATAATAAATTTAATATAATTTAAACATACAATTGAGTTAGAAGTAAATTCTTTTTAAACATTTTTAACATCTCACAAAAATGTGTGAATAAGTAAGCATTAAATAAATTCACTATACTAGCTTCAAATTAAGATTGAAGTTAAAGAGTAGTATTAGTAGTCATTTAAAATGGTGACCTAATTGAGTGACCGCGAGTGTTCATTATCAATTGTTTGCTCTCACATCAAAAGGTTAGGTGGCTTTTTAAACAAGCCTCAAAATGCTCTTTTGTCAATGTAAAGTTAGTGATTTACCTTTCTATTAGTAAGGGGTATGAAAATGTTCCAAAATTATAGCATCTTTCTTAGATACATTCACTTTATGCATTAGGTTAAATTTTATAGATTGAATTAAAATTTGAAGGATTGTGGAGTTTTTGAATTATGACTTAATATGAGTAGCTAAATGCCTAACAAATTGATGAACTTTTTAATTTAATAATAAATTTTGTCCCATAGTTAGCATCTGTTTAAGTGAAAAGTAAAGAAATTGATTTGATTGCTTAAGTATGGGAGAATTTCATAAGTGCTAAATAGGTTATAGTTTTAGCATGATTTTGAAAGCATTTTACTTATGTTATATCATTTTTACTCAATGTGGCTTATAATTTTGTTTACAAGATTTGTTTTAGCTCTCAATGAAGAAGGAACAAATTCGAACGAGTTGGAGTCAAATTAGAAAAGTTTTAATATGATTATATATGAACAGGGGTTAAATATGGACCCATATTTAAAGCACAGATCAAACACAAATCTATGATCAACTTGTGTAGCCTATTTGTTTGTTATGTTTATTTGAGAATTTGTCATATAAAGGAACATAACCTAAACATAGACATATGTTCATGTCCTTCAAACTTGTTTTCCTAAGGCAAACCCTTAGATGATAAGTGAAGAGTTAGTATGACAACATGGGCGCAAACACATAAAGGTATTAATTTTTATGTAAATTAAGGTTTTTATAGTTGTGAAGAATATGAGAATAATATAGGTTTTTGTTGGATTTCATGAGAATAGAAAAAGCTTTTGGAAATTAAACTAGGGAGAAGAGAGAGCAGTTATAAGGGGTCGAACAGGAGATTTTGACATAAGAATGAAACAATTTTAGAGTTAAAGAAGGGCATTCAATAAAGATTCAATTAAAGAACATCGAGATCCATGATCTTGATTTCTTTTTTCTTATTTTCAATTTTGACTATTATTGGGTCTCTTATTCTTAATTGGAACTACACAAATCAAGATGGGATGAACTCTATAACTATTATTTTGGATTGATTCTTTAGTTTAGTGAAGGACTCAAATTTAATTGTGAATTGTCTATGATTACTTATTATGATTACATTAAAATGTGCTAGTAATTTAATTCAATTTTAGATTTCATATATAGATATTTAGAAATTATATCAATAGATCATAGCTTAAATAACAAAATTCCTATGGAATCTTAAATAAAGCACCATGATTGTGTGAAACCACAAGCGAACAATATAGTTGGAACTAGTACAGGCAAGTATGAATTAATCTCATGAGGATTATTATTTAACTACCTAATATTCACAAATTTAACAAACTAGACTAATGATTTATAAATGATTGAATAAGAAAATAAACTAAATAAAAAATCTAAACACTAAATAGAGCAATGATCAATAATGTACCAATCAATGAATTAACTAGATTTAGCTATAAAAAAATTCCCTAGGACTTTACTATATTCAATTTCACCCTAACTTAATGAATTAGTCTAATTTATTAGACTAGTAAGAGTACCTAATTTAGACCATATTCTCTCATAAGACATACAATCCCTATTCACAGGTTGATTAACTGAAATCCTGAATATAAATAACCTAAGAATGCTTTATTTTTTCCTATGAACTGTCTTGATAGGTTTTACCCTAACCTAAAAAGATCTTATGACTTTCTCTCAAATAGCCCATGCTTAATCTTCTTTATTCATGTTGTGACCTAAATATACACCTAATCTTTCGAATTTAGATGTATGAATCAATTATCAAATCTTATAATTTTCTCCTTAAATTTGATCAATATAAAAACATGGATAAATCCAAAGAAAACTAAAAATTCATTAAACCAAAGATCAATCAAAGTACATTACATCTTAAGTTCATCATATAAAAATCCATATCTCAAGTTAGATATTAATTAACAATAAAAAGATAAAGAATTCACTATTCTTAAATCTAGAATCTTCAAAGAATTGCTGTTAAAATCTTCATCTATAATCAAAGAATGATGTATTCTTGATCAAAACTAATCTATAACAGCTTCAGGACAACTTCAGAATATTTACTGACCAAAGAACTCCCTCCATTTTGCAATTCTTTTCTTTAAAATTTGAAACCCTAACTTTTAATAAGCTACATGATCCCAAATATAGATCTATGTAGCTGGAAGTGTTCTCTGAAAAATTCTCTAAAAGAAATCAATGCCAATGTGGGTGTTCTTTATTCAAAGGTCAACACAGGGGTACATAAGGTGAATAGAAAAGGCATAAGTCGACACCTTTAAAAATGACCCTTAATAAGGTGGTATGTAAGGTCTTATATTCTATAGTCCTTTAATTCTTCCAAAATTGTTCCAATTTGATCTAATTCTTCTCTAATTTTGCTTCTTTCCCTTTTATTGGTAAAAATAAGATCTAAAATGATAATAATTATCAAATTAAATATCAGATCCTATAAAATCCATCCAAAATACAATCAATATACCATGAAAATAGTGCTAAAAATAATGTGTCTAGGATACATCAAACTCCCCTGTACTTAAGCAATTGATTATTCTTAAGCAAACCAACCCATCATTCAATCTTAAATAGAAAACAATTTTGGAAAATCTCTATAAAAAAAAAGCATACTAATGAAGATTTTTCATTACTCATTCAAACATAAAGGATCATCAAAATTTTATTTAACTAACCACTTACATCAATTCACAAATTGATTCAATTCACTTCATGATATTTCAAACTTCAACTTAAAATATAAAACTCAATTTCATGCATGAAATAAACATATATAAGATAAAATAATGGTCCATAATTCAAGCATATTCACATCTTTTTATTACTTAGAAGCTTGTTTGAAAAGTCACCTAGCCTTTTACACAAGAGTAAACACCTTGTCATGAATACTTTCAGTTACTTAACTAGGTCACTATCTCAAATGTCTAATAAAACCACTCTTTAATTTCAACCTTCTAATTCGTACGAACTAGTAAAGTGAAATTATTATGCTCACTTATTTAATTATTTTTTTAGATAATAAAATTGCTCGAAAGAAGTCACAATTTCTTGTATATGTGCATTTTTAATAAGAATATCATAATGATTATCAAGTATTCATTCTCTAAATTCTTAAAGCAAATTAAACTTGCTTATTCATCAACACTCGTAACTAATTACATAAACATTCTAATTCACCAAAATATTTAAATTTATAATGATTATCTCCAATAACATGCTTTTAAAGAAAAAGATCTGAAAGTAACTTCCTATTGAGAAATCATGAAAATGATTGACATTTTAAGTATATCATATAATTTCTCTCACAAACTTGAAATAAGCATTGTCCTTAATATTTCTAAACATAAAAGACAATAATAAAAATGAAAGGGGGGAGAGAGGGAGTAAAGGACGTAAACTTCCCTGATTTTTTAGCCACATCGTCTAGTCGATATATAAATCAATTCCACTAATTTGGAATTTAAGTGTTAATATATATATATATATATATATATACATGATATTGAACATGCATAAAACACAAAGGAAAACAAAATACAAAGGATAGATCAAAGGTCCTGAGGAGGGGATGGTGGTGTCCAAGGTGGCTTATAAGGAACTATTGCTTATTGATCTTCTAGGTCATCAAACGATATCATCTTCAAAAGGCTCTCTATAGAGGATATCGTCATATCATCATTGAGGGTAGCATTTCCTCTCTAGACGGTGAGATAGTCTCCTCTAACTCTCTAGAATTAGTATCCTTGACATCCTCCTCTCTGAATGGTCCTCGGACTCATTAGCCTTTCTAAGGTCACAACTTCATACTCCTTTAGAACTACTGGCCATCTCCCCTTGTAGTTATCTTCCTTTGTTTACATAGACGGAGAGAATCTCTATTACTAAGTATTGCGTGATTAACTCTATGGTGTTATCTTGAAGATGCATCTAAGCCTCAATATAGGTAAGGTAGGTTAGCTGACCTGATAATATAAGTGGTGATGGTGGAAGTGAAGTTGAAGCTCTCTCGAGACCTAGAGTCTAGTTCTCCTGAGTTAGTGCCTCCTTATTTACTCATGGTAATGCACTGACGAGCAAAAAATATTACCCTCAGTTTCGTGTCCTTAACTTGACCATCCTTGTTTCCTTAAGAATCTCCAAGTTCATAGGCATAGGAGTCGCCACCACATCAAGGTCCATATCATCTATAGGCATTCCTAGCCCATGTATTAATCGTATAATAACCAAATCTTAGTCAACTAAAGTTGTCCCGGTTGAGATACCTTTGAACCAACTATATGAAGATGATGCTGAAATGTGTCCTCTACCTCTAACATATATAGTATATCAAAATAAATCCCACCTACTACTAACATTTATGCTCTCCCTTATTACTTATAATGAACTCACCAAGAGCTTATGCATGAATTACATCGTTGAGAATCTAAACTTGTATACGTTGAATTTTATGGAATCATAGGGGTGCACATTCATTATCACCCATTAGAAGTTCTATGATTCCATATCTTAAAAGTCCTGGTCAAGGTAGATCTTACTTAGTATCAATGTCTCCATATGCTCCTTTATGTAGAACTTAGTATAGACCATATAATTGTAGCTCAGAATATGGTCTATAGCTTTCAGTCTAAACATGAGGATTAATGAATCTACACATAAGTCTTTATGTTGTCTACCTCTAGCGTGCATATGAACTTTAGGGCGAACTTTCAATAGACTAGGTCTTTGCAGCTAAAGATATCTACCGCCCATCGAAAGAAATGATCTCGTGTGCCCCATTTGTTAGTTTCACCTATCTTAGAGTGTCCTTATTGATTAATCAAGGTGCTCAAACTGCTTGGTGCAAAAGGCCTAATATCTTTTCCATTATGCCTTAATCTCAAGTGAAGTAGTAGATGATCTAGTTGTTAATGAGTATCTGTAGGACCCTTTGGCTCTAATAGAGGTGATAGTAGAAGCACCAGGTTGCCTTCTCCGTCATTTACTACCTCTTTAATGGGTGTGTCCTTAAGATAGTGATGTATGATTCAAAGATGGTGGTGTCCACTATAACCCTCTTGTGTGGTGGTGGCGAAGCGAGTCTCCTAGGTGCTTTCGATGGTCCCTAAATCCTCTCTATAGTGTGATATCTAAAGAAAAACATAAATAAGATCTAAAAAATAAGTTATATCACACAAATGTATAAGTGCAAATAATAGTATAATAAAATAAAAAATGAAATAATAAACCACTAAATAAAATATCAATGGCTTAAATTCTCCCATATTTATGTTTTCATTATTCATGTATATTGTAATCGTCACTTACATCCCATATTGCTAAAATTTTAATTATCATATATTTTATTGGGTATACTTCATGTTTATATTGGATAAGAAGATGATTATTATTGGGTATACTTCATGTTTATATTGGATAAGAAGATGATTATTATTGGGTATACTTCATGTTTATCCATAATACACTCGATTGTTCCATTTACTTTTTGTAGTCCCACCTTGTAGAAGACCAAAAGAAGAAGAAAGACGATGAAGAAAAGAATGAAGACCCTTCCTACATTCCTCCTCCACCTTGCCTACCAAAAATACCATTCCTATAAATACTTCAAAAGAACATATTGGATACACAATTTGCAAAGTTTAGAGAAAAGCTGAAGAAATTGCAAATTATCTTATCCTTTGTGGATGCTTTAAAGAGCATACCCACGTATGCGAAGTTTCTCAAAGACATATTCTAAAACAAATAGACTTGGGATGACAGTCAAATGGTTCCAATGCCTTAATTACCAACTACATGCCCTTGCAATTGACAAATCCAGAGAGTTTTAATATATAATTTGTAATTGGTATTTTAGAGATTTCGAAATGTTTATGTGACTTAGTTGTGTAAATATAAGCCTTATGTCTTTGTCGATTTTTAGGAAAATGGGGATAAACAATATGAAGACAATGTCTATACATACTCAGTTAGCAAACTAATTGATAAAGAAACTATTAGGTTTGTTAGAAGATCTACCTATAAAAGTGGACAAGTTTATAATTCTTGTAGATTTCATTGTGTTAGACTTTGAAGAGGATCAAAATTATCCAATAATTCTTGGTATACCATTTTTAAACACCAGAAAAGCTTTGGCAGATGTCCATGAAGACAACATCATCCTTCAGATTGGTGATGAGCAAGTGAAATTCAATATGAATAAGGTATTAAATAATATAAAGGAGGACGACTCATTTATGAGAATTGATGTAGTCCAATCTTTAAATAAGCAACAGGAACAAGAATATATGATAGCTGAGATTAAATTTGAAGAATATATGGAAGTCTCTGTTCACAAACTAGAAGATGAAAGGGAGACAAGGGTAACTGAGGAAGAAACAAAGCAATCAACCTTCTTAAAGGACAAAGTGTTGGATTCGATAGAAGATTTAAGGAGTTTTGTTATTCCCTATTTTGTTGATAGATTGTTACCGAAAAGGACATTACTGAACTTACTAGGTTTTCTTAATTTGATTAATTATGTCACTATTATTATCTTGCAATATGTAGCTTATTTATAGGTTACGAAATTGAAATTAGGTGACACGGGTAGAAGCAAGCCACTCATAATAAACCTAGGTTAAGCATAAAAGGAAGAATACGTTAAGCTAATGACGTTAACTAAGTGTTACTTAGGAGGCAATCCAAGAATTAAGATATTTTTATTTTTATTTTTTACTTTATTTTTTATTTTGTTATTTGTATTTTTATGTTTATTTTCAAAGGAATAAATTGTTAGAATTTCATGACCAGTTTTACCTAGAAGTTCCAGCTTCAGCACCATCGTCATCAAAACATAGTAAGTTTTCTTGCTCTAACCTTTTCTTTTTTTCTTGTCATTTTTTATTTCCTATTATATGATGTTTGTTTTTCTCACATTGAGGACAATGTGTTATCTAAGTGTGGGGAGGATTCTGCATTGTCATGTCATAAATGTAAATTTTGCATACCATATTTTTATTTTTTTATTAGGTTGACATGATGTGAGCATATGTGTGAATTGTATCAATGTATCATTGGCAATAACTTGAAAGAAGTAGTTTATCTTGGAACATAGTCATTGAATTTGTAAAGGAATATTAGCTTGTGAAATTTATGTTTTAAGTATCTTTGGTTAAATATGTATGTTAATTATCATATGAAGTCAGTTTGTTCATCTTAGGAAATTTGTTATATACATTTATAATTATAAGTCAATTGAATGAGTTAGCATCATTAGTAATTATTCATGAGGATGATTAACTAAAAAGTAATGAGGTAGGCTATGTGAAATGTGCTAAAAAAAGAGAAAAAGAAAAGTGTCTTAAATGAATAACTATTCCACTATCCTTTTTGAAACAAATATTAGGTTACAAATAAAGCTAGTAGCTAGTTAAGAATGTGACATTGCTAAGTAATTGGGGGCATTCACGATAAAATGTTTATTTTTGCGTCAAAAGGCTAGAATGGCATTCCAACCAAACTAATTAATAAAACGTAGCCTAGTTAAGTAACCGGGGGCATTCATGACAAGATGTTTTCCTTTGCGTCAAAAAATTAGGTTATTGTTAAAGAAAATAAAAATTTGGTGTTTTAATAAGTGAATCCTACTAATATTTAAAAATTGCAAAAATTTTCATAAAGAGATACTTAGTGATAGTTGCAATTTTGGTTGATTACTAATTATAAATGTATGTATATAAATGCTTTAGGTGAATGAATATGATTTTAATGTTTTGATTAGTATGTATATTCAATCTAAAGCTTAGACATGAAATATATAGGTTAACATATTGGCATAACTTGAATGATTGATGTTTATGGTTAAATTGGTTTTGTGAAGTTAAATGCCATTGTCTTATTAATGCATGTTGCATGAATGATGTTTTTATGTTTGGTTTGTTTAAGTTTGTGTTTTATTTTTACTTGAGAACAAGCAAAAGTTTAAGTGTAGGGATGCTGATAAGTGTCGTTTATACTATGTTTTGATAGGTGTTTTAGTATGTTTATAGGTGTTTATTAGATGATTATTATGTGTATAGGCTTAGAATTATGTTATTGTTAATGTTTGTTTATATTCTAAGTGTTTTTATGGTTTAGAGCATGATTTGGATCTTAATTTTATGTTTCATTAGGTGTTTGATGTGTTTGTGAGCGTTTGAAATCAGATAATTGAAGAATAAGGAAGATTTGAAACAAATTATAGAGACACAATCGTGTTTATAAACGTGTATATCTCTTAGTAATTGAACCCAAGTTTTCTATATCATTTGGTGACATTATTATACTTTTTGGCTTTTATTATTAGATTTTGTGCTTAATTTAACTCGTGAGTGCTTGTTTTGAATTAATGTAGTTTGAGGGTAAAATTATCACAAATAATTAGTAATTGCACTAAACTAATTTTTACAATAATTGATACTGCAAACTACTACTTTTCATTGTAGGACATTCAAGAAGTAAAGCCAAGGAGTGAAGTCAACAAGTCAACGAGGGCACTAGGCAAAGTTTGTCACAGCGAGGATGATGTTTCGCTGTGGCGAACTCAGAAGATCTTCGAAAAGACCTTTCGGACAAAGTTCTCCATGGAAAGGATAATGTTTGCGCCACGGCAAAAGCTGAAAGTTGCTGAAGAAATCTTTCAGGAAAAGTTTGCCACGATGACACATGCAAATTGGCACAGACCCGAACCATTTTCGAAAATTTAATAAACTTTGCAACCCAACCTAGAACCTTTTGAGAAAAACCTATTTTGGGCTAGTTTACAAAAAGGAGAAAAAATAGCCGACATCTACGCACTGATATTCCATCCTCTTCACACAGCTACTTTTCCATCATCACCCTCTCCCACATTCATCTCATTTTCCTCCATTTTTCACCATCGACTTCTACCATGGATGTCTCCAATTGCTTGTCGGTTATGAAGTTTCTTGGAGCTATGCATGGCTAGACGTCTCTCTCACCTCTTGAAGATGTAGCAATGGATAAAGTTCAATGGGTTTAAAAGGAGAGTAGCTTGATCAATGTTTAGCTATGATTTATGAACTCCTAGGTTTAGGATTTGTAATTTGTAGTTGAACATTCTTGATTATAATTTAATCAAGTGTTGGATATTTAATATTTGGTTTGGATTTGTTGATTTAGAACTTTGAGCTTAAATATATGAAGTCTCATATATGTCCATTTGTGATCTTGTCAAATCTCTTTCATCTTGCATAGTTGTGTTTCATATTGAGTTGATTCTAGATCCCAAAGTCACTTGTTGCATGGAATTATCCACTACACGCACTAAGAGCATTTAACAGGGTTTTAAGAAATGGAGTTTTATTGATTAAGATCTTGGACTTAAAGAGTTCTTTAAGGTTTACCCACTTGAAACTTAGTGATTTCACTCCCATTAAATTAATTTCGAACTATGATAGCCAAAGCTCTTTTTCAAGAGGATCCTATCACCCTTTGATCATTTGTCTGAATCTTTCTGTTTTCTATTCCCAAAAATCCAAAAATACATTTTACATATTTTTCTTACAATTCCATTTAATATAGTTAAGGTTTCCAAAGATCAAAACCCCTCCTTACCAAATTAGCTTGCATTTCATGACAAATAGGTTAACTTAGGTCCATTCGATTTAGGTTCCGATTAAGTGAGACGACCCGAGGTTGCATCCTATATTGCAATCCTTCGATTAATTTTTTGATTTGACATCCAAAGGTATGAACAAAGGTCCGAATCAAAATGGCATCATTGTCGAGGACCCAAGAAATTGGCTCTCTAGGTTAGCTTTTGTCATTTTGCTACTAAGTGAGGTTAGGAGACTTTTTATTTAGATTGGATTCTAGATAGTTTAGCTTTATACTTGTCAATAGTACAGGATCTCATTCTTTTTTCATAGCATCAAAATTTTGAAAACACAAACAAAAAGATACTGAACTTTTTGCACTTTTCGTACTTAGCATTTCTTACACCTAAATAATTTTGAACATTTCTTTTGATTGCATTTAGATCCATCCATACATAATTGCATACATACTTTCACACGCCTACACACTTGCATCCATCACATCTCTTTTTTTTTTTGAATTTGTGTGCTTGTAATTCAATTTTGTTACCTTTTATTCTCGATCGAATTGGTCCCTTGTATGCCCAAAAAAACCAAACTTCTACCTTTCTACCTAAAAATTGAGAGATGTTTGAGAAAAATCAGAAAGGACAGGAGAGAAAAAGAGAGAAGTAAGGTAGATGTTGAAGAGCGGAATATTTCAGTAGAGTATAATCAGCCAAATAGTGAGAGCGAATTATTAAAAGGAGTGATAATGGCTAAAAACTCAACTTTTCTTCAAAACCCTAACCTTAATTCTAACCAACCTAGGAATGGAGATAATGGAGGTAATGGGGAGCAGAAGCAAGTTGGTGAGAATAATGGAAATCAAAGAAGGAGGACCATTAGGGAAGCAACTACCTCTGATGTGAATTATGATCCATTTACTACTGCTTATCCTAATTTTGATGTGAATTATGATCCATTTACTACTGTTTGTCCTAATTTTGATGTGAATTTTGAAGTTAAAGGATTGCTTATTAACTCTCTTCCTAAATTTCCTAACTTGATAGGAGAAGATCGCTACATCCACTTGCAATCATTGTCCATAATTAGTTAGAGTATGAAACCAGTGGGAGCTTCTCTTGATCAAGTACTATGAAAAGTCTTTCACCTATCCTTGGAGGGTAAAGCAAGGGAGTGGTATATGAGCCTTCCAAGACATGTGACGAATGCCTACCATAGTTGGGCCAATCTGCGAAAGGCATTTTGGAGAAATATTTTCCGACCTCCAGAACTTCATCAATGAGGAAGGAGATTTATTCAGCACATCAAGATTATGATGAGTCCCTCTATGACTATTAGAACTACTTTCAAGATTTGTTGTCCAGATGCCCCTACCATCAAATACCTGATGAGCAGTTAGTGCAGTATTTTTATGATGGATTAAAAAGTCAAGACAAAGGTATGTTGGATGCGGCATCGGGAGGCTCTTTGATTGACCTCACAACTTTGGAGGCATGGGATCTAATTAACAAGATGTCTTTAAATCACCAATAATACAGTATTAGGAATACCAGAGGTATACATGAGTTAGGAGTTTCAACAGCCCAATGCAAAAGAATGGAAAGTTTGGTGTCTAAGGTTGACTCTTTGGAAAATAAAGTGACTTAACAGTTATCCTTTATCACTGCAGAATTGAAAAACATGAGTGTGCATCGTCCAACACCTTCTATGGATCTTACTGCACCTAGTTGCGATATTTGTGGGTCAGTAATACACATATCTAGTATTTGTCTCGGTCGTTATGAAGAGGTGTCCGCTATTTATCAGGGTCAGCCCAATCAGAAATAGGATCCCTATTCCAACACCTATAATGAGGGATAGAAAGCAAATCCTAGGCTCAGTTAGAGAAATGAAGAAGGAAGAGGTTCAAATAGATTTCAACAAGGTGGAGGGGCTAGTACTTCCACAATCCAGTTCCATAATCAACAGCAAGCTTTAACTGTCCCACCAAAGGAGGACACTAATCAATTTCTACATAACATGATGGCGTTGATAAAGGAGGAGAGGACTTCGAAACACAACCAGTCCAATGCTATAGCCTCTCTCATTCAACAAGATTCTTCTAAAAATGATGCTCGGTTTAATGCTCTAGAAAAGAGAATGGAGCAGTGGGAGACGAAGGCTGAGAATATCAACTCCTACGTCACTAAACTATCCAACAACATGAGTGAGAACCAAGTGAGAAGCAGTGGAACTATCCCCTCAAATAATGTTATGAACCCCAAGAGTTTGAATGCCATAACCCTCCGAAATGAGAAACAAGTGAGGTTCAGCAATCAAGCTGAGGGAGTAGATGAAGAGGAGATTGAGAATAGAGAATTGCCTTTAACAAATGAAAAAGTCAAGAAGTCTAAAAGCTCCAAGGAGAGAGCACTTTTGATTGAAAAGGAGTCTAAACCATTAAAGAGCAAGGAAGAGAATTCTAAAACTAACCCGGAATCAAGCAAGCAAGGATCCCATGAAGCAAATGACAAGGAGTTAAACCTTAAAGATCTTCCTTTTCCTAATTCATATTTGCTTAGCAAAAGGATGACTAATCCTAAACATGAGAAAGATATCATTGATTTGTTTGGGAGAGTAGAAGTCAACATACCTTTGTTTGACCTTGTGAAAAGGGTCCCTGCATATGCTACGTACCTTAAAGACCTGTGTATAACAAATGGAAGTTTAGACCGAATGAAAAAGTATAAGTTAGCTCAGATGTGTTGGCATTGTTTAAACCCCAGATCCCCGTAAAATGCCAAGACCCTAGATCTTTCACCATCCCGTGCACCATAGGAAAAGTTACCATAGGAGGAGCCTTGTTAGACCTAGGGGCAGCCATTAATGCTATACCGAAGTCTATCTACACATCATTGGGAGTCAAAATTCTTAAGTCTACATCTGTAGTTCTACAAATGGTTGATACGTCTCTTAGGCGTCCAGTGGGCATTATAGAGGACATTTTGGTCCAGGTTAAGGGATTAGTCTTTCCAGCTGACTTTTATGTACTTGACATGTCTTTGAAGTTGTGCAGGACACTACATTGATTCTTGGTAGACCTTTCTTAAAGACTGCTAGTACTATGATTAGCATGAAAGAAGGTACCATCACCATGGAGGTAAGAGATCAA
>JANSVA010026918.1:0-14551 GCA_025504915.1 Erythroxylum reticulatum | reverse complement strand
AGAAAGGTGTGATGCATTGGATGCTTCCCCTCTTCTCTCTTATCATGTATAACTGAAATTAGGAGTGTAAGAAAAGAGTTCTTGCATTATTTTGACCAACTCTCTCCTCTCACATATGCATGGCCGAAACTTAGTATGAGAAGTGTCTCATTGTTTCCTTCTTTCTTCGAAGAAAATACTCCTCCAACGTGTTTCCCACCAAAGTATTTTGTTAACCAAGTTATCCTAGGAGAACAAGAGGTAAATCAAATTGGTTGAGGATACAACAACAAGGAGAAGATATGTTAACAAACAAAGGTTTTAGATACAAGAAGAAGGAGAGGATAGCGCAATAAGGAATTAAAGTTGTAGCAAAGGAGTGGGTAATACTCTTTATCTTATTTATGTCTATTATTATCCTTATACCATATCATATATAGATTGACATGATGATTTGGATATATTGCTTCCGTTGTAAATCATATTTCTAAAATGTTTTGAAATCTACCAATTCTCCAAATATAGCATGCTTTCTTTTTCGGATCCAACAGTTGTTATCAGAGCCAAGTTTCTTATGCATGATTTCGGTTCCTATATGGTTGATATATAGTGTATGTGTTGCTCTTTTGGTTGTCCATAGAAGTTAAATTTACCATGTAAGATTTCTTCATTAGGTTGTAACAAGGAGGGTCATCTATCATTTTCCTCCTTGGGTTCATTTTTCTGTTTTCTTTGATTTTGTAATGTACAAATTGATGTAATGATGAAGATGAAGCAGCCATGGGTTGATGAAATGGAGAGGTAAAGGTTTCGGTGTATCCTTTTTTTTATTGGCATAGTTTCGGTTTTGTGAAAACAAAGATGCTGGATGATGATTTGGATATATTGCTTCTACTGCAAATAAGATTTTTAAAATGTTTTGAAATCTACCGGTTCTGCAAATATAGCATGCTTTCTTTTTCGAATCCAACAATATTAACGCACCATAATAGAAATGGGTAGTCAAGAGGAAAAATAGACACCTTTTAAGAATTACACAAACATTGTTATTTCAAAATGATGTTCCCAAATCATATTGGGGAGAATCTATTCTTACTGCAACCCACTTGATAAATAAGTTGCCCTTTAAAGTTCTTGGTTTCAAGAGTCCAATAATTTTATTTAATGAGTATTACCCAAATTTGCAAAAAAAATCCAAATTACCCCCAAAATTTCTTTAATTGTGTGGTTTTTGTTTATATTTATGACACTAACTGAGGAAATCCAAGAGCATTAAAATGCATCTTCATTGGTTACTCTTATATAAAAAGAGGCTATAAGGGCTATCATCCTACTTCTCATAAAATTCTCATTTCAGTAGATGTTACTTTATTGAGAAATAATCTTTCTATTTGGATTCTCATCTTCAAGGGGAGAGCGTGAGTTAAGATAAAGAACATGAGTTATGTTTCCTTGATTATAGGTCATTGGTCAACTTGAAACTATTTAATCTAAAAATTCAAATTCACCACTTACACTACCCTTTGATCAGCCACAGGAACAACCTTTTAACACATCAGAATTAACCTAAATTATACTATCAATAGCCAAAAAACCTATCCTAGTCTACTCAAGCAAGAAAGAGCTCGATTGCACTCAATTGTAAGTTTAAGATTTGACTCCATAGTTAAGTACATAGTCAGAATTACCCTCTCCATTGATTGAAGATTTAGACGCTTCTGTAATTGTTAGGAAAGGAATTATAAATTGCACTCCATATCCTATTTCTCACTTTGTTTCTTTGAATAAAATCTCACATAGACACCACTATTTTTTCATTAATTTAGATACAATTCATATTCCCCAAAACTGCAATGAGGCACTTAGAGATGAGAATTGGAAACTTGCGATGAATGAGGAAATGAGTGTACTCAATAAAAATAATACATGGAAATTTTTGGTCATCTAAAAGACAAGAATTTGGTAGGATGTAAGTGGGTGTATGCAATTAAGTTCAAAGCAAATGGATCCATAAAAAGATAAAAGGCTAGGTTAGTAGTCAAAGGGTACACTCAAACATATGGAGTAAACTATTAGGAGAATTTTACTCTAGAAGCTAAGATGAACATATTTCATATTCTTTAACCTTTAGTTGTTAATTTCAATTGTTGTTTGTAGCAATTTGATGTCAAAAATGCTTTTTTATACGATGATCTTGAAGAAGAGGCATATACGAAGCCTTTATTGAGTTTGGAGAAATATTTTAAAGATAACCAAGTGTACAGGTTGAGAAAAGCACTTTATAGGCTTAAGCAGTCACCATAGGCTTGGTTTGGAAAGTTTGCAAAAGTAATGCTTGGTATTGGTTACAAACACAGCCAAGGGATCATACTCTCTTCTTTAGACACTCCACAATAAGGAAAATTGCTTTCTACATAATATATGTTAATAAATTCTAAAGCTTAAGGCAGTTGCAAAAGAATTTGAAATTAAAGAGTGAGAAAATCAAATATTTTCTAAGATGAAGTGGCTTAGTCTAAATAAGGCATAATTATTTCCTAACAAAAGTATATTTTAGATATTCTACAAGAGTCAAGAATGCTGGGATGTAAGCCCATTGATACATCAATTAAAAAGAATCATTGGTTAAGTGAAGCAACAGATGATGAAGTTGTTGATAAAGGAAGGTATCAAAAGCTAGTTCGAAAACTATTATACTTATCTCATATATGCCCTGATATTGCATATGTTGTGAGCGTGATAAGTTAATTCATGCATGATCCTATGAAAGTTCATTTACAGGCTACCTATAGAGTAATTTGATACTTGAGATCTAATTCCAAAAAAGGAATCTTGTTTAGAAGCGGAGCATAATTAACTATAGAAGCCTACACGGATCCAGACTTTGCTAGTTCACTATCAAATTGATTCTCAACAACTAGCTACTATACTTTCATTAGAGGAAACTTAGTGACTTGAGGAAGCAAAAAACAAGCAGTAGTATCTAGATCAAGTTTAGATTCTAAATTTTATGTAATGGCTTAAGGAATTTGTGAACTCTTATAAATAAAGAAAATTTTAAAAGACTTGCAAGTTAAATGGCATGGACCTATAAAGTTGTATTGTGACAACAAGACTACTATAAGCATTGCATATAATCTAGTTCAGTATAACATAATAAAACATGTTAAGATAGACCGACACTTCATTAAGGAAAAGGTTGAAAGTGGACTGATCTATACACCTTATATTCATATGAATGTTCAAATGGCAGAAATGCTCATAAAAGGAATGGATAACTTAACTTTCCATAACATTACTAGCAAGTTGGGAACAGAAAACATTTATTCTTCAGCTTGAGGGGGAGTGTTAGAAAATCAAACAAATTAATTTTCTAGAAGACTTGATAACTAATTAATAGTTAGGACTTTGCTTTAATAATTTAGGCTGATTGTAATCTTTCATTAATTTTTATTATAATTTTCTTAATCAATGATTGATGTGTAGGAATTAGTTTGTTTCTTAAAATATGACAAATGACTGTGTATATATTAGTGTATTCAATATATGGAGAAAAAGAGAAGAATTTTAGTTTTTTTTCAATCTTAATGATTCATTCTCTATATTATAATCACAAGTAATGGTTCTTGAAATCATTTCCTTCATTGGGTGAAGTTTATAATATGGCTTTGCAAGAATAAGCTATAAATCTATTCAATTGGTTAATCAACCTTTGGGAAAAGCTTCTGCTATAGCTACAATCTCTGGTAACAAAAAGAAAGGAATTTTTAATTCTAACTTGATTTGTGATTATTATAGGAAATCTGGTCATACCAAAGAGAAGTATTATCGTTTGATAGGTTTTCCACCTAATTTTAAGTTTACCAAATCAAAGAATAATCCTAATTCTATAACTAATCATGTTTATAATGGGTTAGATTCTCTATCTGATTCAAACATTTTTATTGATTTTGAAAATTCGATGCCCAAGGTTATTGCAAATACTACTTCAATGGACCTTTTTGGTAATGTTTCACTTACACAAAATAAGGTTTATTATCTTATGCAACTTCTAAATGAGCATGACTCATTAGTTAGTCATCACTAATCTTGCCAGTAATTCTACTGCATATAATTTATATTATATGCATAGCTCATTTCTTTTAAAACTTAATTTCCATCTAAGAGGGCAAGCCTTAGAGTAACTAGTAAGATTATTCCTTTGTAACCAAAAGATCATGGGTTTGAGTCACATAAATAACCTCTTTGTAAAATACAAAGGGAAGGCTAGGTATAATTGATGTCCCTCCCCTGACCCTCGTAAAGTGGGGATCCTTGTTCATTGGGATTATTGTTGTTGTAACAATCTCCATCTAGTCTCTAAATTTCACTTCCATTTCTAGACTAGAATCCACTTTTAATAATGTTAGTTGTAGTTTTTCTTCTGATGATTTAAGTCACCCAAATTTTTGTCACTACAAGTTTGGACATACTGCAATTGATAAAATAAAAATCTTATAAAAATATGTTCCTATTATTCAATGTACCTCTTATTATCTCATATGTCTTTAGCAAACCAAAAATTATTGCAATTCCCTATTCATGTCAGAAATACTAAAATTGTTTTTGAGCTTGTTCATATTATCGAGATGTATGTTAGCTGTAAATACTATTATTATTTGATAGATATTATAGCTATTAATATCCTTTAATTTAAAGGATTCTAGGTTGTTAATGATATCCCTTAATTTGAGGGATTTTTAAAATTTTCCCTATTTATAGATTAGGTAGTTTCCTATTTTGTATCTAAGACTTACTGTATATATTCTGATGCATTGTAACCCAAAAGAGTAAGAAAGAAATAATGAATTTTTCCTCTCAATCTTCTTCAACATGGTATCAGAGTCCTAGGGTTTCTTTGTCAAAATTCTACCGATGTACAACCTTTATTGCTGTCAATTTCTCCTATTTTCACACCTTTAATTGATGTAAAAAATTTTCCAAAGTATTCTATTTTTTAAACCTTATGTTCCTTCACTATGTCTACAATTGAAACTTCCATCTCAAAGGAGGTAAATTTTGTCCCAAAAATTGGTGAGTTACAAAACAATAGAGCTTCCAATCGACTAAATGGAAAAAAACTATCTGAAGTGGTCTCAATTCATTCATACATACCTAAAGGGTAAAGGAAGACTTAGCCATATCACAGGAAATGGACTAGAAATGCAAGACGCATCATTTGAAGCATAGGATGAAGAGGATTCAATGACTAAGTCACGGCTTTAGGAACTGATGGATCCTACCATTATTGACACCTATATATTTCTTGCTTCTACAAAGGAGATTTAGGAGTTTATCCTATATACCTATTAAAAGGATCGTGATGCAGCCAGAATTTATGAGGTAAAAATCAAAACTAGGGTTAAAAAAATAAGGAGATTAAATTGTTACAAAATATGCTAATTTTCTACAGAATTTATGGTAGGGACTTGATTATTATCGAGTATTTAAGATAAAGTGTGCAGAGGATGATGCAATCCTAAAGAATTTTATTAATAAGGAATTGGTGTATAATTTTTTGGCTAGTTTGAACCTAGAATTTGACCAGACAAGAGTTCAAATTATAGGTAAAGAAGAGATGCCATCATTGGAAGAGACAATCTTGCTAATTAGAGCTATGGAGAGTAAAAGAAACATTATGCTTGAAGTTCTAACAACCAAAAGGACTGTACTATCAACAAAAGGAGAACAATAGGAGAGAAGGAGGACTAACAAAAATCCTCAAACAACTTATGGTGTGTATATTGCAAGAAGTCGAGATATACTAAAGAAAGATGCTAGAAATTAAATGGTAAGCCATCAAGTCATCAGTCCAGATTACTGGTAAAGAAGAGATGCCATCATTGGAAGAGACAATCTCATTAATTAGAGTTTAGGAGAGTAAAAGAAACATTATGCTCGAAGTTCTAACAATCGAAGTGACTGCACTAACAACAAAAGGATATCAACAGGAGAGAGGGAGGACTGAAAAAATCCTAAGTTGAAGGATGACAAAGACAACTTGTGGTGTACATATTGCAAGAAACTGAGACATATCAGAGAAAGATGCTAGAAATTAAATGGTAAACCACCAAGTCATAAGTGGGGAAATCGTGGAGGGCAACCAAGTTTCCAGTAAAGAGATCAACCTCAGCCTCACTCAGTAAAACAATTCAATGAGGGAGTAAAGGTGGATAATGGCAGATTCAACAATGATGAGATAGAAAAACTGAAAAAACTTGGTAGATTCCCATGAAAAACCATATGAGGCTTATTCATTGGCTCTCTCAGGTAAGTCTTCATTCTCCACTTGCACGAATGTCTCAGATACAACCTACATCAATTCATATATAATTGATTCTAGAGCCACAAACCACATGACTCATTCATCACAATTTTTCATACGTGTAACCCTAACCTTAGTAATAGGAAGACTATAATGATAAATGGATCCTTGGCTAATGTTGTAGGTATAGGAAACATTATGTTTACACCTTCCCTCACTCTTAAAAATGTACTCCATGTGCCAAAATTATCAACCAACCTTATGTCATTCAAAAAACTTACTAATTATCTTAAATGCCTTGCAATTTTTTCTTCTACTTATTGTGTTTTTTAGGATCAGGGCTTAAGGAGGAAGATTAGACTTGCTAAGGAAAGGAATGGACTCTATCACTTTGATTCATCTCAGAGTATTATGAATAATTCATCTATGCCTTTGTTTAGTTCTTCTAATAAAGTGACTATTTGGCTCTATCATCTATGCCTTGGTTGTCTTATGTTTAGTGTCCTTAAATTCATGTTTCCTAACTTGTTCAAGGGATTAGACAATTTAGATTTTTTGTGAGATAGCAAAACACACTCGTATATCTTTTCCTACAATAATAAAAGAAGTTCTAAACCTTTTCTTTTGATGGTTTGTTACATTTATAGATGACTGTACTTGGGTTACTTGGCTTTACTTACTCAAATAGAAATCCAATGTTGGCATTATTATCCCTACTTTTCTTTCTATGATTCATAATCAATTTGGGTTTAAAATTAAGAGTTTTCAATCAGACAATGCTTGGTAATACTTCATCCACACAATGACTGCATACTTTCAAAGTAAGGGACTATTCATAATTCTTCTTATGTTGTCACAACTCAATAAAACGGTATGGCTAAACAAAAAAAATGGGCACTTTCTCAATATGACTAAGCCTTATTTTTCAGGGAAATTTTCTAAAACCTTATTAGGGGGAGGCCATCCTCACAGCTACTCATATGATCAACAGACTGTCCTCTCGAGCTTTATCCAATAAAAGTCCTATGAAGGTCCTCAACACCTTTTATCTAGAGTTTCGAAGATCTAATTGACTCATTTCTGGGGTGTTTGGTTACCCAACCTTTGTTCACATTCATAGTCGTCAAAGAAGAAAATTAGATCTCCAAGCACAAAAGTGTGTTTTCCTTGGCTATTCTTTTACACAAAAAGGCTACAAATGCTATAATCCTCTAATAAAAAAACTTTATGCTTCAGTTGGTGTGACTTTCATAGAACACCAACCATAATTGAAACAATCCCAACTTCAGGAGGAGACTACATCCTTACTAAAAGATAGTATTTTTTTATAAAACTTATACCCTTGATCTCCCTAGTTAGCTAGTAAAGTCAGTATCACTCCCTAGTTCTCCATCAGAGCCTATTCCTTCATCAAATGAGAGTCCATCATCAATTCCTACTACTGCAGAATCTAATCCGAATCTAGCCTAAGTTCCTGAAACTATATCTTCTCAAGTTTCAGATCAAGTTATTTATAATGCTTCGAGAGTTTTGCAGGTATATACTAGGAGGACAGTTCCGAATGTGCAACAAGTTCAAGAATCCAACTTGATCTTTGATAAGAACACGACAGTAAGATAAGATCTAACCCTAAGCGCACAATCAGTAGAACCACTTAGTGATGATATGCACCTTCCTATAGTTATTAGAAAAGGTAGTAGAGAATGCACCAAAAGACCCATGTACCCCTTGTCTCACTATATATCACTTAAAAATTTGTCATCAAACCATAAAAAATTCATTACAAGCCTCAACACCATTTTTATCCCCACTATTGTATCTGAGGCATTTTCAAAAATAGAATGAAGAAATGCCATGAAAAAAGGGATGGTGGCTTTAGAAAAGGATCAAATTTGGGAGATTGTGGATAGACTAAAGGGGAAGAACATATTCAATTGTAAATGGATTTTTAACCTAAGTATAATGCTAATGGATCACTTTAGAGATATAAAGCAAGGTTGCCGACTAAGGGATATACTCAGACATATGGGGTAGGCTATCAAGAGACATTTGCACCTATGGCAAAAATGAACATTGTTAGGATTCTACTATCCCTAGCAGCATATTTTGATTGGTAGCTTTTACAATACAATGTAAAGAATGCATTTCTTTATAGAGACTTAGATGAAGAAATTTATATGGAAGTCCCTCTAAAATTTGAAAAAGAAAAGAGGGATAAAGTTTGCAATTTGAAAAAGGCCCTTTATGGACTAAAACAATTACCACGAGCATGGTTTAGAAAGTTTACCAAAGTTATAAAAACATTTTGATACTAACAGAGTCAAGGTGATCATACTCTTCTCATAAGCACTCTTCTGTAGGGGGAGTAACAACACTTCTTGTATATATAGATGACATCATTGTCAATGGAAATGATGAAAAGGAAAAACTAGAACTGAAATAACGACTGGTCAAGGAACTCAAGATAAAGGAACTTGGGAGACTGAAGTACCTTCTAGGTATTGAGGTGGCATACTCCAAAAAGGGGATTTTTATATCCCAATAAAAATATATGGTTGATTTATTGAAGGAGACAGGGAAAATTGGATGTAAGTCGATATATACACCAATAAAAGCTAATCAAAAACTAGGAAAAGCAAAAACATAACCTTTTATGGATAGAAAAATGTATCAGAGTTTGTAAGGAAGCTTATCTACCTTAAGTATACTCAACCAGACATAGCATACTCTATAAGTGTAATTAGTTAGTTCATGCATGATTTGAGGGAGTCACATCTATAAACCACTTATAGAGTGTTACAGTATTTGAAAGGAAATCCAAGAAAAGGAATCTTGTTCAAAAGACAAAAGGATCTTGCCTTTAAAGTCTACACTGATGCAGATTATGGAGGATCTATAGTGGATAGATGTTCAAGTACTAGGTACTGTACATTCCTTTAAGGTAATCTTATAACATAGAGGAGTAAAAAGCATAATGTTGTAGCTAAATCATCTGTTGAATTAGAAATCAGAGCAATTACTCAAGGTTTGTGTGAGATGCTGTGGTTGAAGATTGTCCTAAATGAATTAAGATCTAAGTGGGAAGGTCCTATGAAACTCTATTATGATAATAAATCTTCTGCCAACATTTGTCATAATCCTATACAACATGATAGAACTAAGAATATCGAGATTGACAACCATTTCATTGAAGAGAAGTTGGAGCATGGACTAGTATGTCTATCTTATGTTCCCATAGGGTACCAAATCGCTGATGTTCTTACCAAAGAGCTGAACAACTCCAATTTTGATGTTAATATTTCCAAGCTAGGAATGGAAGATATCTATTCCTCATCTTTAGGGGGAGTGTCAAGATGTATATTAGTTGTAAATACTATTATTATTTGATAGATATTATAGCTGTTAATATCCCTTTATTTGAGGGATTTTAGGCTGTTAATGATATCCTTTGATTTGAGAGATTTTAAACATTTTCTCTACTTCTAGATTAGGTAGATTCCTATTCTGTATCTAAGACTTATTGTATATATTTTGATGTATTGTAACCCAAAAGAGTAAAAGCAAAATAAAGAAATTTCCTCTAAATCTTCTTCAATACATATGGAGATTTAGGATCCATATTATGTTCCTGTAATTGGGGAGTATCATTACTTCCTTGTAATTGTAGACGATTTCACCAAAATGAAATGGTTGTATCTTATAAGAACTAAATATGGTATCTATTATTGTTCCTACCTTTTATGATCCTATTTGGAATCAATATAATGCTAGCATTAAAGAAATCTGAGCTAATAATGGAACATAATTTTATTTGCTTTTTTTTTTACGTTGTTAAAGGCATTGTTCATCAACTTTCTTATATTGGTACTCTATAATAGAATCCAATAGTGGAAAGGAAACATCAACATTTGCCTTTTTGTTACTCGATCACTCTTCTACCAATCTTCATTACTAATCAGATTTTAGGAATATGCAATTTTTTGCTACTGCATATCTTATCAATCTAACTCCTACACCCATTCTTCATAATCACACCCCATAGGAATTCTTAACCAAACAACCACGTTCTTATAATCATTTAAGGGTATTTAGTTCTCTTTGCTTTATTGCTACTCTTCCACAACATTGAAAGAAATTTCATCCTAGAGTTATTCTTTGTATCTTTATAGGTTATCCTGTTGGTGTTAAAGATACAAATTATATAATCTTGATATACATGATGTTATTATTTCTCAAGATGTTATTTTCCATAGGTTTTTTTTCCTTTTGTAAATCCTCACAAAATTCATCTTTTAATTCCTTCTTAACATTCTACTAGTCCTCTTTTTTATTTTCATGATTCTTATTCTTATATTGATTTTAATTCATTTCCCTCTATGTTGTATACTAATATTGATGAATCGATTTATAGTATCACTACTACCTCAGTCCTTCTCCTCGTTCACATACTTGACTCTATTTCTAATTCTTCTTCACCTGATTTAGTTGTTTCACTTAGTAAGGATTCCTTTTTTTTTTGCATATCAACAGTCTATTTTTGTTCCTTCTCCATCATTTATTCATTCTACACCACATGCCATGCATAAATTTCTATCTACTGATTCTTTATCTCCTTTAAAAAAAGCTTTTGCACCTTCATTAACTCACATTTTTAACCCAAAAAGGATTTCCAAGCTATGAAGCATGCATATTAGAAAGATGCTATGAGGGTTGAACTTAATGTTTTGGAAGCAAACAAAATTTGGTAGGTTGTTCCATTGCCTACAAACTGTCATTATTATTTGTTATAAATGGGTGTATAAAGTAAAGCTAAAGGCTGATGGTAGTTATAAGGCGAGAACTTATGGGAAAGGGTTACAGCCATTAAGAAGATTTTGATTATAGAAACTTTTAGTCTTGTAGCTAAACAAACAACAATTCACATATTCTTGGCCTCAATTATTGTTCATGGTTGGCATCTCTCTCAACTTGATGTTAATAGCTTTTTCTTACATAGCGACCTTGTTGAAATAGTTGATATGGAATTGCCATTGGGTCTACTATTCAGGGGGAGTATCTACCTAACACTAAGTTGGTTTGCAAGTTATAAAGATCATAATGGAATGAAAGAATCTTTAAGGCAAGGAACATGAAGTTTATATAATCTTTAAAGGAGTACGGTTTCATTCAATCTAAACACTATGCCAATTCTAGTGTCTTTATAGCTCTTCTTGTCTATGTTAAGGATGTGGTAATTGCAAGTAACTCTATTGTTTCTATATAATATCTTAAAACTTTTTTAAGTCACAAATACGAAATTTTTTGGGAATTGAAGTGGCTAGTCAAATTTAAAAATAGTACTATACCAACATAAGTATATGTTGGATTTACTTGAAGAATATGGTTATTTGGATTGCAAACTAGTTTCTACACCTATTGAACCTAACCATAAATGTTTGCTACTATTAATGAGGATGAACTTATTAGGCAACTAGTGGATAAATTGCTCTATTCGAAAATTAATAGGACTTATATATATCTTTCGCAGTACAATTGCTTGCCTAATTTTTAGATAAACCCTCTGGCTTACATAGGGAGGTAAGTAATTGAGTATTAAGACATTTGAAGAATGCTCCTAGACAAGGGATTTTCTTATCTACTTTTAATTCATTGGAATTGACTACATATGATGACAATGGTTAGGCATGTTATCCTAATACTAGCAAGTCAATTTCAGGACATTCTTTGATCAACTAGAAATCTAAGAAGTAGCCTTTGGTTGCAAAGAGTTCTATAAAAGCAGAATAAATAAATCTAGCATCAATAATTTGTGAAATTCTTTAGTTGATTTCAATGTTAGCACAATTTGGAATTTCTCATAATCAACCAATAAAACTTGATTTTTGATAACCAATAAATAATAAATTTGTGCAAGAATCCTGTATTTTATGAACAATCTAAGCATATTAAAGTGGACTACTATTTTATTCGAAAAAATCAATTAGGAAATCTCAATCATTGTCTATGTCTGCTTAACAACAGTTAGTAGATATCTTCAAAAAGGCTCTACAGCTAACAAATTTTAAAATATTAAGACACAACATGAGCATTGCAGACATAATGCTCCTTTTTAGGGGGACTATTAGAAGAACATTGCCTATAATCATCAAAGGACATTTGGTATACTATTATCCACAAAAGAAAAAAAAGGTAGACTGTTAATTGGTTATTTATACTGGCACATTTTTCCTTTCCTCTCTATATATAAAGATAGACTACTATATTGAACTTATTTTTTAAAAACTACAGTACTAATCTCCTACCAAGAATTCTATAGTTTTGTTATATAATGTCCAGAGGTATTGCGCTAACAAGTAGCATCAAATACAAACAAAGTTATATGAAACCATGTCAGAATCTATATTTAAGAAAATAAATTAGGCTTTTCTGCATTAAGAGTAATTCCAAAAGTATGCATAAAAAAAGTCAATATATGTTAGTGAATATAAAATGCATTTTCATGCCTCCAATGTATCGGTCTAGTGTAAGACACCTTTCATGAGAAGTGGCAAGTGTGCAGGATACAGTAAATCAAATAACAACACATAGTCCTTCGACTGAATGATTAATTTCAAAACATGAATTAGAAATTGACAATGTTGGCCCCTAAATTTTTTTCTTTAATTAAGCCTGATTTAAATAAGTTATGAGGTTTTGATAGATTAACTTTGGGATTTAATTATTATATGAATGTTAGTAGGATTTTAGTATATGGTTTAGTTGTATTAAAGTAGTAAGAATGTTTAAGGACATTTTTGGCAAGTCACTTACGAGTAAAAGCCATAAGGCATATAAGGAAGGCTAAAATGGACATTTTACAATCATTAAGGGTAAAAAGGGAAAAAGAATTGTTATCTTGCATTTTGAAGAAGAGAGAAAAACAAGAATTGAGGGAGAGAAAGAAGAGAGTGTCGTAGAGAAGCGAGGAAGGAGAGAAAAGAAGGAAAATCAACTAGGTTTCAATTTTTCTTAGCTTTCAAGAGAGATTTTGAGGTTGTTCAAGAAGAGAAAGAGGTAGGGGAAGAGATGAGATTTCATTAGAGCCAAGAAACTCTTCATTTGGTGAATAGTTAAGGTAAGGTCTTACTTAATCTTTTGGATATTTAGAATGATTTTAGTTCAAGAGGCTTAGGAAATGCATAGGTTTAAGCTTTCTAGGATCAATTGTAGTGAACGTGCATTCTTTCGGTTTTTAGTTTGAATTCCTATTGAATGGAATTTGGCTATTGTTAAAGAAAATTACGAAAGGCAAGAGGAGCAAGATAAGAGGCATTCTTAAGCAAATTTTAAGCAAGGAATTCAAGGTGGGTTTCATGTTTGTAATTGAGTTAATAAGCTATTAGTGTTTCTTTCATATAAATGGAAATAAATGATTAAACTACTTCATAAATGTGCATTTATTGCTCTTTAAAATGCTTTGAGAAAGTATTACATGTTTAGGGTGGAATTTATGAGCCATGAGCATTTTTCAAATCAAGAAAGTTAAATGTTTTCAATTGTGTTATAAATGTTGCAATTATTGCTTCATGAATGATTTGAGAAATTGCTACATGTTTGGCGTATGAATTGTATTGATGATTCATGGAAATAATATGAAAATGGTTTTTGAAAAGACATTGAGTTTATGAAATCATGTTTCGGGAATGTGCCATTTTGGGCAACATGTTTACAAGTTATGAAATGCATGATTATATAGGTTTGTGGTGGTTCGTTCTATTGAGTCAAGTACACTTTGACTTATTAAATACTTCTCCTACCTGCTCACTAGTGACATGAAGCTCCTTCATAGACTCCCTTATGTTTACGACTACGTAAAACCATTATATGGATTTGCAATAGTACATTCTGTTTACGACTACACAAGACCACTATGTGAGAATGTGTTAGTACGTTCTGTTTACGAATCTATCCAAACCATTTCTGATGTGATCATGTGTTTAGAATGTGTTGGCAAGTTTGATGAATGCATGACTTATGTTGCTTATAAATTGCTTGATAATGTGAGAATTTGGGAACTATGTGTTTTATGGTTTTGGTCAAAATTATTATGACATTGAGTATTTTCCAATGGTTTTTCTTGTTTCCGATTATAAACTTGTTACCCATGAGCTATTAAGCTCATCCCTTTCTCCTTCGCATGTTTAGGTGATGAGCAAGAGATTGAGTAGTCAAGAGTCAATGCATCACTCTGATTTCGTATATTTTTGTATTTTAAGCTAGTCTTTGTAA
>JANSVA010026917.1:0-35270 GCA_025504915.1 Erythroxylum reticulatum | reverse complement strand
AATAAGATTCCCCACTTGGCTTTAAGGAAGATTATCAAGCTAAGTAAGAAATATAAATGGAGGTTTTAGAAGCCCATAATTTAATATTGGGCTTGCTCTAATGAATGGTTAATTAAAAGCCCAAATGTACATTTAGAAATGGGCTAGATTTTGGTTTAATGTAATTGATTGAATTAATTATATTAAAACAAATTTTTTAAAGAGAGAAGTAGCATTTTTTGGTTTTCTTATGTTGAATGTGCAGTTGCACATTTGACATTAAAATGCTAAATAAACATAATCTTTATTATGGTTTATCATCATTAAATGGAGTGATGAACTTTCCATTAAATGGTTTAATGGTTATCTTTTAATGTTAGCATGTAACCTATTAGCATTTATTAGATTAAATAAGAAAGATGTACATTATATGGACCATCTTCCTTCTTTCTTCTTACAAAAACCAAAATTGATAATTCAATTTCAGGTTATGGTCTTTTCATATAGCCATTTTAAACATAAATGAAGAGAGTCTCATTTATTGGTTGTTTTATGATTGATTAATGAAAGAGGTGATGTATTGGATGCCTCTCTCTTCTTTCATTCCATGCATAACCAAATTTGATAGTGTAATAAAGTCTTCTTGCAAGCTTTTAGAGACTCTCTCCTTTCATACAAGGTTGAACCAAAATTACCAAGTGAAAGACTCTCATTTTTGGTTCATCTTCTTCTAAGAAAATCTCCTCCAAACATTTCTTCACCCTTCCCACCAAAGGATTTTGTTAACCTAGTTGTCTTTGAAAAATAGGAGCTAAATCAAATTGGTTGAGGATACAACAACAAGGAGAAGATATATTGCTAAAGGAAAAGATTCAAAAGCAAAGTATTTGGATACAAGAAGAGAGGATAGCGCAGCAAGGATTTAAAGTTGCAGCAAAGGAGTCGGTAATACTCTTCATCTTGTTTATGTTTTTATTATCCTTATACCATATCATGTATAGATCGGTATGATGATTTGGATTTGTTACTTCTGTTGGAAAAAATATTTCTTAAAAGTTTTGAAATCTATCGTTTCTCCAAATATAGAGTCATTTCTTTTTCCGATCTAACACATATTAGTCAATAATATTGGAACTTTTTATAAAATCATGATGCATGTGCTTTATAATAGATTTAATAAAACTTAAAATTTTAAAAACGTTGTACGATGGTTATTTTTCTTATCTATAGCAGACTAAGTGACGGTGGGCCATCTTATCCATTAAAAAAAAACTGGGACCCCACCACTCAAAAAACTACTAAGCATATTCATGCCCAAATTTTTAAGAAGCACCTTAATTTGGTCCACACGTTTACCAATAGAGCTATGGTGGGTAGATTATTGATAAATATGTTGAGTGTTTAACCATTTGATTCATTCACTAAAGGTATTTGCAAACCATGCCTCGATGGGAGGTCACGTTTGCTACCAATGAGCATAATTATCCTTAAGGAGACCTAAACCATACAAGACCTAAGATTCGTGCCCTTCGGTGGCGAGTAACATGTCACCACATGCAAATGGGCCATCAATTGGAGACCGTGGACTCTTACATAAGCATCCTCTCCCACTTAACCTTTTTGGGCTTTAAGTTTTAATAAATACCATCTTGTCTAGACGCAATTGATTATCCATCCTATATTGTTTCATTATATATCTCATACATAATGAATGCATGGTAAATCCTAGAGTTGGCAATTTTCTAAATGATATGCAATCACATAATATCACATATTATTTGCATTCATTTATCCATTCATTACATAAACTAATTAAGCCACTTTTAATTGTCCATCGTAGAACATAAAAATAATTGCAAGCCTTTTAGGCCCAAAATATTCTTCTTAGACTTGGATCTTCCGCTTCGAACTCTTCGCTTATATGACCAAGACCATTTGGTGAAAAAATGTAATGGCATTTTATAAAACCAAATTTTGTTACTTTGAAAACAAAAAATCTAACACTAGATTTTCATAATAAAACCTAATCTTTGTCATAACAAAAAATTCCAGCACTTCTTTTCATTAAAATCAAAACTTGTTCCATTAAAACAAAAAGCCAGCACTAAGTTTTTTTATCAAAATCAAAATTTTATTCATTGCAACAAAAATCTAGCACTTGTTTTGACATAAAAACTGAAACTTAATTCATAGAAACAAAAATCCAGCATTTTTGGTTTTCACAAAATTGAAACTATACCAATACACAAAAGGATACATTGAAACCATTACCTCTTCTTTTCTTTGATCCATGGATGCTTCATCTTCATCATTACATCAATTTGTACATTATAAAATCAAATAAAATAGAAAATTGAAGTCAAGGAGGAAACGTGATGATGATAGACCACCTTCCTTGTTACAAACCAAATAAAGAAATCTTACATGGTAAATATAACTTTTCCAGACAACCAAAAGAGCCGAACATACACCAAAAATATTTCTATCATATAAAAATATGCAGCATACAAAAAACAAGTGCTAACCCACACATCACATATAGAACTGAAATCATGCATAACAAAAATGGATCTAATACCAATTGTTGGATTGAAAAAGAAAACATGCAAGATTTGGTTAAACGGTGGATTTCAAAACTTTTTTAGAAATCATAACACAGCGGAAGCAAGATAACCAAATCAACATATTGTTATTGTTTCCTCTTCTCGATATTGTACCCTCATCCAATGAGATCTACCACTTGTTCTTCTCGGACAACTAGGTTAACAAGACCTTTTGGTAGGAAAGGAGAAGAAAACTTTGGGGGACATTTTTCTTAATAGAAAGAAGCCAAAGATGAGACACCTTCTCATGTAAATTTTGGTTAACACGTGCATGAAAGGAGAGAGTGTCCAAAAATGCAAGAAAACCTCTCTTTCACCTTGTCAATTTTGGATATGCATAAAAAGAAAAAGAGAAGAGCATCCATTGCCACACCTTTCTTTAATCAAACATAAAAAGCCATTAAATGAGACTCTTCTCATTTTTTTAAAGATGGCTGTACAAAAAGGCCAATAACCTAAAATGATATGTCAATTTCAGTTTTTAGTGATGAAAGAAGGAAGATCATTCATGAAATACACCTCTCTCATCTTTAATCAAATGAATGCTAAAAAGGTTAGATTACATGCCATCATTAAAAGATAACTATTAAACCATTTAATGGTAAGATCATTACTCTATTTAACGATGATAATGTATGATAAATACCATCTTTTTTTAGAAATTCAATGCTAAATGTGCAGCTACACATTTAGCCATTAAAAACATAAATTCCCTTTCATTTCTTTAAGAATTTTGTTTTTATATAATTAATCTAATTAATTAAATTATACCAAAGTCTAGCCCATTTCTAAATGTTCATTTGAGCTTCTAATTAACCATTAATTAGTGCAAGCCCAACATTCGACTATGGGATTTAAAACCTCCATTTCTATTTCTTACTTTGCTTGATAACCTTCCCTAAAACCAATTGGGGAATCTTATTGGAGTTGGATAATTCAAGGTCCAATAAACCTAAAATCAATTTAATCTCATTAGAATTAATTCTATCTTATTAACTAAATTTCATTTCACTAAAGACAATTAGATAAACTCTTGAATTACTAAATATTCCGAATTAGATTTGAAATAATAATAACGAAACAATTTAATTAAGAGTTAATTAAATTAGGTTTTAAGCCTATGATGAAATGATGGGCTTACTCTAATTAAGTGTTAATTAGAAGCCCAAAGTAAACATTTAATATTGGGCTACATTTTGGTTTGATTTAATTTTTTGGATTAATTAAATTAAAACAAGATTTTTAAAGATAAAAAAAGGAGGGGAAAAACCGAAACTACAACGATGTAGTTTTCAGTTTTATAGCTTAATGGACAACTGCACATCTAGCATTGAGTTGCTAAATATAAGATGGGTTTTTATCATGCTTCATCATCACTAGATGGTTTAATGGTGTCCTCATTAAATGGTTTAATGGTCTTATCATTAAATGCTTTAATGGTTGTCATTCAATGTTGGCATGTTGAAAACATATAAACTATTTAGCATTCTTTTGATTAAAGGAGTAAGTGCAATTGTTGCTCTCACTCCCTTCTTTCATCTTGCAACCAAAAATAAGAGTATCATTTTTGTTTTTAGTCTTTTCATCTAACCATATTAAGCAAATGTGAATGTCTCATTTATGGCTCGCTATTTCATTTTTTATTCTAATTATGAAGTGGTGCAAAAGTTGCCTCTCCTTCTTCGTTTGACGAAATTGGTAATAAGAAGAGTCTCGTTTTAGTTCTTTCAACAACTAAGAAAAACCTCTTTAATATTTCTTCTCCTTTCCCACCAAAGGACCTTGTTAACTATGTTGTCCATGGAGAACAAGTGGTAGATCGGATTGGTTGAGGATGCAACAAAGAGAAAAAGGATACAATAACGTGGAGAGGATACAACAGTGAGGAGTCAAAGTTATAGCAAAGGAGTCGGTATTATTTCAATCTTGTTCTTATGCTATTTATTTTTCTAATACTATATCATGTATAGATTAAACATGTTGATTTAGTTATTATGTTTTCGCTATGTTTTGATTTCAAAGAAAGTTCTTGAAATCTACCATTTAGCTAAATCTAGTATGATTTTGTTTTTGATCCAACATAAATTCCCTATCGTACTCAATAACGGTCAAACTTCTCTGCTTCAGATTCAAGAACTGCTTCCACCTCTCCTTTCTATAAGCTTTCATAACATACTTGGCTTTAAATTCTTTGGAAAAGAAATCCCAAGTCAAAGGATTGGTAACTAAGGATACCTCATAAAAAATTTCCATAACTCATAGGCTGCTCCGTAAAGAAGAGAGATGGCACAAGGAATAATTTGGTCAAGTGGGCAACTAATTTCATCTAAGATCCTCTTCACCTTTTCCAACCAAAATTTTGCCTGGTAGGTAGAGGTGATGGTATTTCAACTTCATCTCGATCAAATAGAAGGACGAGATTGTGCAGGATTATTCTCAACAACCTTGTCAACATCTTTTTGAGATCTTTCTATATTAATTTTAAAACCAAAACATAAGATAACCCGTATTAGGCCAAAGCACAACTCTTATATTCAATTACAAGCAATACTAAGGGTTGGTTAAACCATAATCGCCAAAATCATGCTCTGATACCAAATAATGTAACACCTATTTTCCCCCTAACAAGATATAAGGATGTCACCCAATACATATCGAAACAAAACAAGATATTCCAAAAATTTTCTTAAAAACAAGGAAACAAGCTTTACATTCATTGATTGTTGACATAAATAAAAAGAATACATTACACACGTTGTACTTATCATAAACATGCTTTAAATCCAAATCCATCCTGTATCATAGAACTTAAAAGTCTCATAATAGGATATAATTATGTTAGTATAAAACAGAACTTGTAGTAGATCAGAATTTATCTTGTCTCAAATCAAAACTTAGCTTGTTGTAAAACTAAACATATATCAGAACACAAAGCAAATTAGCTTGCTAGTCTTTTATTCAAAAGTAGGTAGTGGGACTAGAAGAGAAGATACTTATGATTGGTATAACATAATAGAAGAGACTTATATCTTATTATCATAAGACATTGTTGTCTCAAAGATCAGAAGACACCATTATCTCAAGTACAAAAGACACCTTAGTGTCACAAAAGTAACAGTAGACCCTTCTAGACATGTCTATTTACCCATGCCTAGGACTTGGTAGTTTTAAAACAAAATTTTTCAGATTTTAGAATCCTATGTAGATGTTGTAGTGCATAAAATATAACTTTATTCAATTTTGCTCAAATTGAACATATTCATTCACATTTGATCAAACTTAACCTGCCTAACAAACATAAACATTTACAATAATCCACAAATGAATCCTTTAAGTAATTACACATTACATGTATTCACGCAAGCTCCAAATTCACACACATTAACAACTAACACATTATTCTTGTTCTTTAAATCACATTAACATTCATAAATATACTTCATTCCTTTAAAAACTTATAAGTTTCAAAATTAGACACTTTGATATCAAATAACACCTTTCTTCAGCTATTACCTTAATTAATAGTCCAAAACTTATTCAATCTTTAATTAAGTAGTTCCATATAATACTAGGTTCATTTCACACCCTAATCAAGTCCGATTACATCATTATAAAGTTTCTTAACCTCATATAATTCAACACTTGCACAAACCAACCTTTTTTCTCATTCCTAAACATTTCCCACAACCATGGGAAGGGACCATATAAATCGCACGATAGTGGGATGAGTGAATTGAAGGTCACTCACCCATAGTCTTCAATTTGTCTCTAAATTGTAACTCCTTCAAACTCCATTCAATACACCTTCATCAAAGTCTGTTTATTTCACCTCAATTCTACCTTACTTATGCTTCAATTCCTCATCCAATTAATGTCCAAATCCAATTCGAAAGTATTCATTAGGCAACTCACAAATCATAGTGTTTCATGCATCATAACCAAAACATAATTTGCCATACAAAGCTCAATTTTCCAGCACTGATTTATCAACATCATAACACATTCTATGCCAATTCAATCATCATAAAACTTGTATTCGTACATACTATCAAGTTTAGAATTCCCTTACCTACTTAACTTCAAATTTCAAATCTAAAGAACCAACTAATCTAACCCTTCTAAGCAACCAACACACATCCAAGATCAAGGTACAAATCTTAGCACTAAGAATGTAACATAGAAGATAATAAGATCTAGCTTACTTGATGCAACATCTTGCAAATATTCCAAGTGATGATGATGCAAATTGAAGAAAAAATCCGATGATTTGAGTGAGAGATTTTGGTAGAGAGGAGAAAACGATAGAGAGAAGGTAGAAACATTAAAAGTGAAAGATGATTCATCACTTGCTTGACTCTTTGGATGCAAGTTGACCTAGTTTACAATGGCCACATGTCCCACATGAAGGTAAGCTACTTGTTCTTCAATGAAGTTATGTGTGGATACCAAATGTCACACTTCTATTAGGATTTTTCCACTTAATTATTAATACTAAATATCACTAAATGTATAGGATTAATCGTGCCAATTTCCATGTATCAACTTGCCTTGCCACTTGACAATTTTCTTAGTCCAAATGTACATTTTCATTCATCAATTTCCAATGGTAACAATTAATTACAAGCTCCTAATTATGGTCATTCAAACCAAGATGCAAGACTTATTCAATTCATAATCATAATACAATTTTAACACCCAACTCATATACTTTCATAAACATGTAACATTCCTACTAGGGTGTAATTAGGGCCTTATAGTAGTCATCTACCAAGAACATACATTCATGAACCTTACACAAATATAAATAATGATGGCATAATTAATCAAATAAATAATGCAAACATGCTTCATTATTTTTTTTATATATCAAAAATTCAATTTCAAAACTCAAACATTGATATTCAACACTCAATGGTAAAAATTATTAATACAAATGCAAATGATCATTCATATATCAATTATTTATGTTATCATACTATATTTCTTATTTATATCTCTTCACTTTACTTTCTATATTAGGTATGTGCATTTTCTGTAGATGTTGATAACGGGTCTTGTACATATCTGATGATATCAAACTATGGATGCACAAAGGTATTAAACTATAGATAACTGAAGGTATTGAACTGTGGGCACTAGTGGTGTCAAAGTATAGCAACTGCACTATAACCCTATAGGCATACCTATCTATCCACAACTAAGACAATAAAGCAGGCACTATAACATTTCTTTTAACTATTTATACATTTTACAATTCATATATTGACAAGTCATATGATATACATTTCAAGTCATAAAATATATATCCATCTTCATACATGCAAGCCAAAACCTACCATCATTAGAAGGGTGTCAAAATCACACTTTTATAATCACACTATACATATATGAGCAATAAATATGCATACCAATCCTTTATGTACAAGTAATTATTCTTTGGAATGCATTGTGCTTAATCTTAAATTTCAATGTTCAATCACCCAATTCATACATGGCAAGTCCTATTTCATTTATTTGTGTTTGTTTGAAAGGTCTCATACACATTCAAAAAGATTCAGATAAGAGTTAGTAAAAATCGGAAAAAAAAAATAATTCCACGATTGTGACGGACACTCTCTCCATTCATATCCCTACTCCTTAATGTGCATATAGAAAAATTCAGAACTGGGTTTTGAGGTCTTCTAGAAATTTTTTCCTCTATGTCTATATTTTCTGTATCATTAAAAATCAGACTATTTGGACTTCTAAATCATGAAATATAAGCAAAATATCACAAGATGCTCCAAAAAGGGGCAACATTAGGTCACCTTTTTCTAATCTCAACTTCCAAGGTCATAGAGCTAGAATGAATTCAGAGTCCTTTCTAGAGATATTTATATTTATGTCTTAGGTTTCTTAAGCAATTGAAATCACATAATTTGGGGGTTTGTAGTCTTAGTTATGACTCAGACAAACCCTAGGTAGAATTCCACTACATAATACTCTCTTGTCATATTCAACCAATTCTATCCAAGATAACACCAAAACAACATCCCAGCAACAATTCTACTTCCAAATGAATCTTTATATCCTTTCAATCATATACACAAATGCATAAATCAACTAAGTGAAGTCTCAAACCTAAAAATGACAACGTAGGTCTTTTATTATTTTTCCTTCCCTTTCTCTTTGGCTTTGCTGGGCTCACCAACTAAAAACACCAAAAATATACAATATACCTCTCAATCCCACTTCCAAACTTATAATTTCATTCCTTCATAGGAAAAGTAAGAAGAGATAAAGATGAAGAGAAAGTCCCCAACTTTTACCTTAATTTCCACCTAATATTGATTTGATTTCTTACATGAAAAATGATGGGATGAAGAAGGTGAAATGGAAGAGGAGAAAAATCTGAACTTAAAATCCCCAAAATTTCATGCATCTCCCCTCTCTATATCCCCATTCTAGAACTTTCAAGAGCCATACATATGTATTCCTATTGTACACACATGCTTTATTATTTTTGGTCACATATGCCTTAATCTAATTGGTCCATATGCTAACTTTAGAAAAATTGCATATTGGTCCTTTTTCTTCCTTTATTTCTTATATTTTCCAGCAATCTTATAAATTAATTTCATTCCCCTATGTCTTAATTTTCTAATGTAATAAATTTCATGGAATTTGGTTAATTATTTCAGGGGTTATACCCAAAACACTACTGGCTGTTCAAAAACAGGGACAACAACCATAACTCAACTTCAAGCCAGAGTTCAAAAACCTTAGAGGCATAATAAAACTTTTTCTCCTTCATGAAAGTTTTAGATCTGTGTCTCTAAGTTAATTTTCAATTGGAATTATCCAATTTATATGTATACAGTCCAAGATATGGCCAAATTACAGAGGTATGTTGGTTCTGAAACAAACAAATTACCCACTTACCCAAATATTTTACATTAAGTACCATTATATCTCTTACTATACTTATATGCACTTAATTCATTACGGTAAATTCTTAATATGCCCTAGAAATGCTATAATACTTCTATGGTATATGTTGGGCTGTTACAACACAAATAAAGATTGATGATGGATTGATGTTGAAAATTTTATAATTTTGATTATAGTTTGCTTGAGGACAATCAAAAGCTTAAGTGGAGGGATGTTTGATAAATGGATATTTTACTATATTTTTACACTGATATTTAATGTAGTTTTCTTGATATTTTATTCTTTGATCATATATTTGGTACTTAAATCTAAAGGAATGCACGACCATGTGTCATGACTATGCCCTTTCCCATGGCTATGAACTTTTACGATAACCAGTGAATTCCAATTATGCATAGGCTGATGAATTGTCATGCACACAAGCATGCATTGACTATAATCTTAGAATTTCATATAAAAATAACGTTTCAAAGGAAATTGAGGAGGAGAAAACTATTGGAGATGATTTCCACATATGGACAATGTATAGAAGGGACAATTTTAATCCAAAGATGAGGAAAACATAAAGAAATCTTCAAAAAATACATCAGAATACAAGATTAAGCCTCTACATTATAAAAACATTCGATAGAAGACAGTTAGGAAGATTTAGAATTATGATTCCATTGTTTTTAATTTGTATTTCAGTTTATGTAAGTTTGATTTCGTATTTGATCATGTGTAACTAAACGTCTAGTTAGTATTTAGGTTAGATGAACCTTATGTTAATCCTTTAATATGATTTGATTCTTTTATTAATGCAATTAGTTGTTTCATATATTATGATCTGATTATACGTTTTACTTATATTCTAATAACCCAAGAAAATTATATCATAATCTAATTTCATATGTGGAGATTAAGAAATCCTAGTATGAATAGATATACCGTAATTAGAAGGAATTGATTGCATCCTTAAAGATAGGATGACATAAATCTTTCAGATTAGGGTTAAACCTAATAGAGAGGCTTATAAATTGATAATGCAATTGTACAAGATTTAACCTAAGTAATTTAGTTGGAGACCTTAGGATTAGTTATTAGTAGACTCAAGGTTGACTATTAGAATACCATAGGATTCTCTATAGTCTAATACATTAACAAAAAATTGCATGAAAAATTAATATAATAAGGTATTAAGGGAATTCGAACCTAAATACTAATTTTTGATAACGATAGTTTTTTGAGTGAATTCCACCATCTTTGCATTCTTTAACATTTCCTATTTCTTTAACTGTTTTAATTTTTATTTTCTTTTTATTAAAAATAAAAAATCAAAATTCACAATTTACGCTAGATAATAGAGGAGGGGTAAGTATTAGTATTCATAGTCTATGTAGGATTGAACCATACTTACCGGTACTAGCTATAGGTTTACCATACACTTGCACACAATTGACTAACACAAAAAATAGGTCAACTAGAAGCCTCCTAATAAATAAGCCTAACCAGTAAATAAAAAAGGATGCCTCTAATGTGTGTTTTCTCCTAAATTTGAATAAATTCCTCAAAATTTGGGTTTTTTACACTTAAATGTGTTTACTCTTCCTAAGGCATGTTATGAGGCATAAACTATAGATCTCCTTGTTTCATCTAGGTGATGGACGAAGCCTCTAGAACAATCATGTCAATAAATTATATATCTCATTGTCTCCCTTAAACTTAATTCATAACCTTTGTAATGGCCATATTTCTAAACAATGGCTCTTCTAATTTCTTTCTTGACATGCATATGATTTCATATACAAGTATGGCTTAGACTAACTCACTTTACTGCATTTGATCTATTATATAGCATAAGCTAGCATGAAAGTGTAGGCCAAATCATTTTCCTTCAAGAATTGTAATATTTTTCATGATTTTTCCTAGAATGGTCTCTAATTCTTAAATAATTTATCCTAAGCCCAAAATATTTTTAAAAAATGTCAAAAACTAAGTAAAATATGCTAACTTAACATTAATATCAAGCAAGAGAATCAAGAAAGTATATGCATTTTTTTTGTACAAATCAAACATCTCCTACTCAAGCTTTTACCTGTCATTAGAAAAATCAATTCGATCACTCTTATCTTAAATAAGATCAAAACAATTTATATGAATCGAGATCCAGACATTGTTTAAATGAACTAATCTATTAATGGAATTATGGGCTCATCTACAATTATTTCTATCATGAATTCTTTGCTTTTGTCTTATGATTTTGTTATTTAGAACATGCTTCATAGCTAAATAAATTTCTATCTTTACATAAGAAAATAACTAGAGGATAGTTTTGTTTAGATTGGATTGAATATATTTAAGATATAAATTACATTTTCTTAAATATATTTAGTTATTGTTCATGTTTATTTATTAATACAATATTGTAAACTTGATTTAAATTATTTTTTGAAAACTAGAGAAAATCTATTTATAAGTGGATTGTGGCTTAGGTAGAGGAGGTTAAATGGGGTTTCCTGAGGGAGACCTATATGTTCATCCTATTATTAGGGTGGAACCTTTGATGGGATTTCACAAAGCTTAATATGTTCAAAGGGGTGTTAGCCATGGTAGAGATATGAGTTTATCAATTAGAGAGTAGATACTTATAGCTAAAGAAGTACAATTTCATGTTTAGGAGATCCTATTAGTCTTGAGAATATATCCAGTTCAGGTTAATAAAGTTAAAACTACTACTAGGTTAAGTAATGATCTAAAAATAATTAATTGATTTGAATAATTATCTTGTCATTAGTTCCTCTTTTGATATTATATTATTATTTTAAATTTTAAATTTAAAAGTTGTAAAAGTAATATTTTTATTAGTTATCCTCAGTTTGGTTAATAATGTTAGGTGTTTTAATAGATATTACTTTTTCATGAGATTTGAACATTGCTAACCATTATATTACTTACCAATTGTAGGTGTCCTTGCTTGCTTAGAGAGTGACATATTTGTAATATGAAAAAATTTAATAACAAGGGTATATATACACATAACATACTTACAAAGTTTTTGATACAGTTTTTGGGGAAGCCACTAGTTTTAGGAAATCTATTAACTATTTCTCTAGTTTTGTATATTTATTTTCTTATTTTATTTCTTCTATTTTTTCAAATCTTTCTTTATATATTTGCTCCTTTTTTTTTTACTTCATTCTTCAATCTGATTTTAAGGTAATGGTGGTGTATAAGAAGAAACTAACAATTCATAATTCTGATATAATATCTATAACTTGAGAGAATATTATGTCATAATCGAAGGGAATAGACTAAGTAAGAACTTTGATTTAAACTAAACGTAAATCCTAAAAATATAGAAGAAGAATGTAAACCAGTAATGGAATATGCTAAACAACCTCTCTTATGGACACAATCAAACACTGTAAGGCCAAAGATAAATGCTCACTATGTTGAGATTAAGCCCAGTGTAATACAAGTGCTACAATAAAATATCCAATTTAATGGCTTACTAAACAAGGATCTCAATATATATATTGCCAACTTCTTGAAGATTAGTGAAACTTTTGAGATCAATGGAGCAACCAAATACTCCATTAGTTTAAGTTTATTCCTATTCATAATGAGGGATTAAGAAAAGCAATGGCTAAAAGCAGTATTGACTATATTAATTACCATTTGGGAGAGTCTTTACAAAGAAAATCGTTGGCAATCACTTCCCACCTTCTGAAATAAGAAATTTGAGAAATAATATCTTTTCCTTCATGTAATTTAACAATGATACTTTATATGATACATGGGAGAGATATGTGAATCTAACAAAGATGTCCCATACCATGGCCTTCTAATATAGATGAAATTCTATACCTTATAAAATGATCTATTAAATTTTATGACGTAGGCGATAAATGTTGCAACTGTGGAATATTGAAGAATAAAGTTCCAGATGATATTCTAAAGTTAATGGAAGAAATTGCAATGAACAATTACTAGTGGCAATCAAGAATGGTAAGAGCAAGCAAATCAATAAGGATCTATAATGTAGACATTATGAATACTCTAACTTAGATAGAGACGAAAACAAGAAAAGTTAGACAACTTAAGCTCACCATCAATAATAGCTCAAGTTATCACATTAATTTTATAGGAAAGACATCAAGGTAAGGAATGTCATATTAGGAATTAGATGGTTGAGTCAATGCAATAAGTCAAATTTATATGAAGTTTTTATAAGTAAAAAACTAGTATAAGAGTTTTAATTAAGAACAAAGAAATCAACCTAATTTCTTTTATAGTAGTCAAAAAGCTTAAAGATAGCCCCTATAAAGTTTTAAAAAATCTATATTAAAAGTTAAGAAATTGAATCTAAAGGATATAATATAAGAATTCATGCAAGTAATTACTTATTAATTTCAAATCATGAAGCCTTAATAAGGAATCTCAAAGGTCAAATTAGTCAACCAATTAAGGTGATAATAAAGAGAGTACAATGCACCTTGTCCAGTGACACATGATTGATTCCAAATCTTGAAGCTTTAATGAGAAATCTAAAAATTTAAATAAGTCAATTAATGAAGGTGATAACAATAAGATTACAAGGCACCTTGTCTAGTGACAAATTACTCAACTTAAGGTACATATGAAGGAGGATGGCTAAAGGGTTATTAGTTGATTAAATAAGAAAGGAATAAAAGAGTAAGGGCATCAATAAAGGATAATAGACTAAGAATTTCATACCTTCTATAACTATTTCAGGGGATTAAGAAGGTGGATTCTAGTTACTAAAATGACTATAAAGATGATATGAAAGAAGAAGATCTAGAGGAAGAAGATCCAGAAGAGGAGGACCCTAAGGAGAAGATTATAAGAACAAAATAAAATGAAGGCAACATTAGAGTCCTCCAAAACACTGTTGATTCGTACCTTGTTCGTACCCTTGGAGGTGAAATCAAAAATAATAATCCAAGGATTGCAATATAAGGTGCAACCTTGGGTCGTTTCACTTAATCGGAACCTAAAATGAATGGGCCTAAGTTAACCTATATGTCATGTTATGCAAGCTAATTGGGAAAAGGGGTTTTTTTATCTTTATAAACATTAAATGAACTAAATTAAATTGTAAAAAATATGTAAAATGTATTTTTGGGAATAAAAACCAGAAAGATTAAAATAAGTGATCAAAGAGTTATAGAATCCTCTTGAAAATGAACTTTGGCCATCCCAATCCGAAATTGATTTTTATAGGAATAGAGATCACTAAGATTCAAAATGATAAACCTTAAATTACTCATTAAGTCCAAGATCTTAAGCAATAGGACTCCATTTCTCAAGATTCGATTAAGTGCGACTTAGTGTGTGTAGTAGGGTCACCCAATGCAATAGGTCAAATGAAATCTTAATAAACTCAATATCAAACACAACCATGCAAGATAAAAGAGAATCAAGAAGATCACAAATGGAAATATATGAAACTTCATATATTTAAACTCAAAGTTCTACATCAACCAATCAGACTACACATAATACAACATTTGATTAAACCATAATCAAATAGCTTAACTATAAATTAAAAATCCTATTCATAGGAATTCATAAATCATAGCCAAACTATAGATTAAGCGACTTCCCTTTTAATCACATTAAACTCCAGTCATCACTACATCTTCAAGAGGAAGGAAAATGCCTAGCCATACATTGCAACTGGAAGCCTCACAACTAGGAAAGAATCTGTTCTACCCATGATGGAAGTTGGCAGTGAAAATGGAGAAAAAAATGAGATAGATATGATAGAACACAATGATGGAATTGTGAGTGGCGAGGTGATGGAATGATGATAATGATTTCAGCTCTTTATATGTTGTTTTGTAAATTATCCCAAAATAGGATTCTTTCCAAAATGGATTGTTGGATCAAGTTGCATAATAAGTGAAATTTCGAAAAATGGTTCAAGTTTACGTTGATTTGAATGTTTGCCATGGTGAAACACTGACTTCGCTATGATGATCTATAATGGTTTCGCTGCGGCAAAACATTGACTTTGCCGCAGTGAACTTTACCCGAAATGTCTTTACTTGATCTTATGACTTCAATTTCTTTGTTCCACTTTTGGCTCTACGTCTTGAGTTTCCTGTAATGAAAAGTAATAGTTTGTAATTTCAAATGTCTTATAAATCAAGTGAGTGCAATTACTAACTAATTATGACAATTTAATCCTCAAATTACGTTAATTCAAAACAAGCACTTTTACGTCAAATTAAGCCCAATATCTAACAAAAGGAGCCGAAATGTATAACAAAAACCATGAAACTTTCACTAAATAATATAGAAAACTTAGGTTCAAGCAAATTGCCCCACACTTATACATTTGCATTTTTGGACAAAGCTTATGAAAGATCAAAGAGATGTATGTACAAAAGAAAATACTGACCATACATAAAAATGAGAGCAGAAAGTTAATAAAACCACTTTCTCATAAATCAACCAAAGCAGATTGAGAGAGCGTTAAGAAGATAAATACTACAAGAATTTAATCCAAGGAATTGGGTAAAAGAGATTTCTCTCAAGGAAAACTGTTTAACTCTCAATTCACTTGTCTTGGGATAATTTCACTCTAAAAACTGCTTAGTCCATTATCTACCATAAGCCTGTGATAGATCTACCTCTCCACTAAAAGAACCATAATTTTGGAAATTAAGAGGACTTTAAAGGTTGTAATGATGGATGAAGACCAAGTGAAATGAAAGGAATAAAAGGAAAAAGATGAGTAACATACACTATAATTATTCTCGTCATCAAACAAGCATCAACAATTATAAAGAAAAGATTTAAAATTCTACCATATAAGCTTGTTTTTTTCACAATTGAATTCTATAAAGATCAATTGTGTTAACTTAAACTTAGAAAACTTGAGATAAAATATTTTTTACAATGATCAACTTAAACTTAGAAAACTGGTGATAAAATATTTTTTTACAAAGATCAACTTAAACATAGAAAACTGGAGATAAAATATTTACATCAATACGAAGACATGTGCATGCACTCAAAAAGATAGTCAAGGGGCTAACAATGGTTAAGTGTTTGGGCTTGTGTTTAGGTTAAGGGTTTTGAAATCAACGCCTCCATCATATTCACAGAATTTTTAGTTCGTAAAGTCTTGATTAAAGAATTAAAGCAAATTCTAGATTGATATGAAATTAAGCATATGCACAAAAATGAAAGAATTTAGGCCCAAATATCCTTCCAACAAGGTTAGTGTCTCAATTAAGCGATCTCAAGATTTAAAAACATACAGCACCACTTTCTTAGCGTACCCTCATTTACCTCTCGTTGAAAACATTGAAAATGGCATTAGCCAAAATCAACAATCATTTTTAAATATGGAGGATTTTCTAGAAGCACATGTAACACTTTGAAATTTTAAAAAATTCAACACAGGAGTATTAAGAATCTAATTTTTGAGAATTGTTGAAATGAGGGAATAAAAAAATTTGCTTGGCTGAGAAAAGATAAGGGGGCATTGCCACAATGACCATAAGTTTGCCACAGTGAAGTATGCTCGAGCAGAGTTTCACCATGGTGAAACCAGTGATGGTCGCGGCGAAAGGTGGTAGAAACGCAGAAAAATGCCTGGTAAGTGCAAATTCACCTTAAACTAAGTTAACAACTTTAAACACACAAATGACCTATTTAAAAACAATTAAGTGGCCAAAATTGATACATGAAGAAGTTGTTTTGCTAAATTCAAAAAGATAGACATTCTTCCCCCACATTTGAACATAAGATTGTCCTTAATGTTAAATAAGCAAAACATATTCGCATAGCGAATATAAACAGAGAGCAACAGAAAGATAAAGCATAAAGGCCAATTAAACACAAGGAGAATTAGCAAAATAATAGGGTTAGGAAAAAGCCAATGAAATAACTGGGAGTATCTATAATGATCAGTACAAACCAAGGAAAATACACCTAAAAAGGTAACTAAGTATCCAGCAGACTAAAGTCTAAAAACATGAAGATTCAAAACTGAAACAATAATACAGAAAACAAAAAGACTTAAAACTAGTTTGCAGGAGGGTCAGCATCGGACAGAGATAAAATGGCGCCAAATGGGCCTACTCCAGATGTACCCGCCCTAAATGTACCAACGTCGTGCATCGATTCATCCTTATCAAAGGGCAATTAGCAGTGCAAGCGCTCGATGATTAAGGCATCCATGCGACATCGATAACATCGGTCTCGATCATAGATAATGCAGAGTTGATAGAGTTTAGCAGAAAGTCTGTCGATCTTACCCACAAGGGTCTCTAAGGTGACAGAAGTAGGGACTTCTTGTGCTGGCTTGCCTGGGGCTGCACTAAGATCAGAAATAGGTAGGGGAGAAGGTGGTGGGTGAAGGACAGGTTACTTAAGGCAGTCGTATCTGAAGGAGGGGGTTAGGTCAAAATAGATATCGTTACCATACTTAGGGACATGGTGGGTGTGAAAAATGTTAGATACAAGGTGAGGGAGGACTATGAAGGTTGTGAATCAGGCTGTTTGGATGGAGTCATAGAGGGTGGAGATGATAGCGTCATCTATGTTGACCGGACACCTGGTCATTAGGAGGTAGATGTAAAGGGCTTGGCAATTAGTGATGTAAGCGAGGTGGAGGGTAGGGATGATGTTGTTGCAGACTAAGTGTAGCCAAGGATGAGCCTTTGGTCTCAACTTAGAGCATTTAAAGTAGTGTTCAACATTACATGGTTGATGCCAATCAGCAACCTCTTGACAGAGGGTGTAAGCAACATCGACCATAGGGTAATTATGAATTAACTGGTCGTAGTGGTAGTGGCGATAAGGGGGAAGATCGTAATGGTAGCGAATAGTGGCTGTAGTAAAGGAATGTGGTTCCGTAATACCCTAAAAGTCAATGGCAAGTCAGTTGTGGAATCGAGCATAGGTGTAAAAATGACGAACAAACTTGTCATTTTCTAAGGGTATGCGATTGAACTAGACCAGCTAATTGTGAGGCATGGAGTTACTAAACAAAGCAATAATTTGGGGGTGAGAGGAAAAGGATGCCCTTTAATTATAGGTTTTCAGCAAGGAAGTCAGACTCAATGGGAAGTCCAAGATTTTTGGTGCAAGGCATTTTCCTACAAAGAGGACACATAATAAACAAACTAAATAAACAAATAGAGTTTAAGTAAGAAAGTTAACAAGGTTTGTCGTGACAGCAAAATCATTTCTTCGTCTCAACGAAATCAATAGCTATGTTGGGGTGAAACTAGTTCTTTGCCACGATAAAATCAGATAGTTGCACCCCGACAAAAAACATTCTTATGTGCCATGGTGAAATCTCTCCATCTTGCTGCAACAAAATCACAAACCTCTCCGTCGTGCCTCTGTGAAACCCTATAAGAATGAAATAAAGAGAAATGGAAATAGAAGAGAAGAGAATAGAAGAGACTTACCAAGAGGAGGAAGAACACTTCAGCAAAACAGAGCGGGAGACAGAAGAAAAAGGGGAAATCGTGAAGAGGGAGATGAGTGAAGGTGCAGAGTCTGTGTGTATTTGGTATGTAAACCGAAGGGGGAGAGTCAGATGGTTAAAGGAATGGTGGTGTGAAAAGACAAAAATGATAAAAAGAAGATGAATGGTTAATAAAAGATAGGGGTAGCCTGCGCAAATTTCTATCATTACTGTGGCGAAAGTGCAAGATTGACACGGTGAAAATAACCTGAGAGCAAAATAAGAAGAAACAGGGATGTTTCGCCACAGTAACATGGAATGCATATCGTAACAAAAATAACCTGAAACTCAAAATATAAAAAACATCAACAAAGAAATACCAACATGTCAAATAGAAAAAGAAAAATCATACATGACAAATAGACAAATCGATATAGGACACCGACTAGATACTTAGAAAAACCTTGAAACGCATAACGATGGATAGTCTGGATTTGGTGTCATGCATCAAGCAATTGAGCGTAGAAAAAGAAAGGCAAATGATAAAACTAAAAGCGGAAATTATTGAATTGAAAGACTACTGATTAAACTAAAGGCTAAGCTATTTTCCTACTGGGATGGTTTCTCCCCCACACTTACTTAACCAACTAATGCATCAAGACATGTCATAAGTAGTCACATGGAAAAAGTAAGTAAACAAGGGAAGGAAAGAAGCCACCTGGTAGTTATGGAGGTTTCTGATTCTCCTAGTGAACCTTCAATAGATGGCCATATTATGGTGAAACAACTTTACTAATTACCACGTCTGTCATCCTCCATAATTCCAGATTCATGTGAAACGTTAACAGAAAACCTTTCTCCCAAGGGGTCATCACTGGCAACAAAAGAATGCAGTGAATACAATGCAAAGCTAAAGGAAGCATTTTGGAATTCACATTCAGAGCAGGCATCATCAACAACAATATCAATTAGGTTAACACACAAAAGTGAGTAAACTTCATGAGGATGTTTTATTGATTCATACAAAAACGAACTTTTTGATCACCTACTTCCATTATGATGATGTCTTCTTTCATGTTAATCATGGTGCTAGCAGTCCTTAAGAAAGGTCTCCTAATAATCAATGTGGCATTATGAACAACTTCAGAAGATATGTCAAGCACAAAAAAATCAGAAGGAAAGACCAAACCCTTAATCTGGACCAAAATATCCTCTATAATACCCACAAGATGCCTAATAGACCTATTAGTCAATTAGAGTACTACAGCTGTAAACTTAAGATTCTTGACTCCCAATGACGTGTAAACAGACTTAGGCATGACATTAATAGTTTCCCATAGATCTATCAAGGCTCCCCCTATAGTAACTTTACCTATAGCTGCCCCTAAATCAAGGGTCTTAGCATTTCATAGGGATTTAAGGTTTAAATAGGGTAGACACATTTGAGCTGACTTGAACTCTTTCATTTAGTCTAAACTACCTCTTATGGGTACACAAGTCTTTAAGGTATTTGGCATAATTTCAGAAGATCAAGCAAAGGAATTTTAACTTTCACTCTACTAAACAAATCAATGATATCTTTTTTCATGCTTAGTTTCATCCATTCTTTTTCTCATAAAATATAAATTTGGAAAAGGAAGGTCTTTAAGATTTACATCTTTACCATTGGCTTCACTGGCTCCATGCATGCTTGATTCCATATGGTCCTCTGTTATTGCTTGTTCCTAGTTACTCTCAGAATTCGCTCCTTTGCTCTTTAAAAATTTGGACTCCTTTTTATCTAAAAGTTCTCTCTCTTTAAAGCTTTCAGACTTCTTAAATCTTGTAGATGTTAAAGACAATTCTTCACATTCAATCTCCTCTTCAACTACTTCCTCATCTTGATCACTAAAATTCACTTGCTTCCCATTTCGAAGAGTGATGGGGTTCAAACTCTTAGGGTTCATAACAGTGTTAGAGGGAATAGTGCCACTACTCTTAGCTTATTGCTCACTCATGTTATTGGATAGCTGAGTGATGTAGGAGTTGACGTTTTTAGCCTTTGTATGCCATTGCTCCATTCTTTTCTCTAGATCATTGAATATGGTAGCATTCTTAGAAGAGTCCTGTTGAATCAGAGAAGCTATAGTATTGAACTAGTTGTTATTAGAAGTCTTCTCCTTCTTCATGAACGCCATCATATTATGCTAGAGTTGATCTGTGTCTTCCTTTCCTGGGATGGTTAAAGCTTGCCATTGATTTTGGAATTGGTTTGTGGAAGGACCAGCCCCTCTACGTTGCTGAAATCTATTTGGAGCTCTACTTTCTTCATTTCTCCAACTAAGTCTAGGATTTGCTTTCCATCCCTTGTTATATGTATTGCAATAAGGATCCCACTTCTAATTTGGCCAACCTTAATAAGCAACAGATACCTCTTCATTACGACTGGGACAGACACTGAAGATGTATATCACAAAACCAAAAGTGTCATAACTCGGTGCAGTAAGATTCATAGAAGTTGGTGGATAATGCACACTCATATTTTTAAACTCTGCAATAGTAAAGGGTAGTAGCGAAGTCATTTTACTCTCCAAAGAGTCGACCTTATACTCAAGACTTTCCATTCTTCTAGAGTGAACTGTTGAAGCTCCCCACTCATGTACTTCTCTAGTGTCCCTAACACTATACTACTGGTGATTTATAGCCATTTTTTTAAATTAAATCCTAGGCCTCTGCAGCAGTGAGGTCAATCAGTGAACCTCATGTGGCTACATCCAACATAACCTTGTCTTGGCTTTTCAGCACATCATAGAAGTATTGCACTAACTGCTCATCTAGTATCTGATGGTGAGAGCATCTTGAAAATAGATCTTAAAAACAGTTCCAATAATCATAGAGGGACTCATCATAGCCTTGATGTCCAGATTAAATCTCCTTTCTCATTGATGAAGTTCTAGAGGTAGGAAAGTACTTCTCCAAAAATGCCTTTCTCAAATTTTACCAACTATGGTAGGCACTCACCACATGTGTTGGAAGGATCATATACCACTCCCTTGCTTTACCCCCCAAGGATAGATGAAAGACTTTCTATAGCACTTGATCGAAAGAAGTGCTCACTAGTTTCATGCTTTAAGAAATCATGGACAACAATTCCAAGTGAATGTAGGGATCTTCTCCTATCAAAACATGAAATTTAGGAAGAGAGTTAATAAGCAATCCTTTAACCTCAAAATTCACACCAAAATTAGGGCAAGCAGCAGTACAAGGATCATAATTCACATTAGATGTAGTAGCTTCCCTAATGGTCCTTCTTCTATCATTTCCATTGTTCTTACCAACTTGCTCCTGCTCCTCATTACCTCCATTATCACCATTCGTAGGTAGGTTAACATTAAGGTTAGGGTTTTCAACCATTATCTTACCTATTAATGATTCATTCTCACTACTTGACAGGCTAGACTCCATTTAATTCTCCACTTAAAAAACTACTTTGCTTTTCCCTTTTACTCTCTTCTCCTTTGTAATTTTTCTCAAACGTCTCTCAATTTTAAAGTGGAAAGGTAAAAGTTTGGTTTCTCAGGGCATGCAAAAATAGGAAATTTCACATAAGAATAAAAGAGAACAAATTTGACTTGCAAGCACACAAACCTAAGTGAAAAGATGAGATTTGAAGGATGAAAGTGTATGTGTGTGGGTATTTACGAAAGTTTGTATGAAAGTATGTATGAATAGGAAACTAACCACGACGAAGATTTAGAGTTGCTGCAACGAAGTAGGAAATGTTTGCCGTAGTGAAGGTGGGAGTTAGCCACGGCAAAAAAAAAAAAAAAAAGGAGTTAGCCACGACGAACTTTCACAAAAAATGAATGCAAATGTAAAATGTTAACTATCAAAAGAAAAACAATATCTGTGTATTTCTAAAAATTTTGATGCTATGTAAAATGAAAACCTATACTATTAACAAGTATGAAGATAAATTATCTAGAATGCAAACTAAAAAGAAAAGGCTCCTAACCCCACTTAGTTATAAATTGACAAAAGTCAACCTAGAGAACCAATTACTTGGTTCCCCAGTAATGGGACCATTTGATTCGAACCTTGTTCATACCCTTGGAGGTCAAACCAAAAATAATAATCCAAGGATTGCAATATAAGGTTCAACCTCAGGTCATTTCACTTAATCAAAACCTAAAATTAATGGACCTAATTTAACCTATATGTCATGCTATGCAAGCTAAATAGGAAAAGGGGGTTTTTGATCTTTGAAAACATTAACTGAACTAAATTAAATTGTAAAAAGTATGTAAAATGTACTTTTGGATTTTTAGGAATAGAAAATGAAATGATTAAAAAAAGTGATCAAAGAATGATAGAATCCTCTTGAAAATAAGCTTTGGCCATCCTAGTCCAAAATTGATTTTTATGGGAATAGAGACCACTAAGCTTCAAAATGATAAGCCTTAAAGTGCTCTTTAAGTTCAAGATCATAATCAATAGGACTCCATTTCTTAAGATCCCGTTAAGTGCGGCTTAGTGTGTGTAGTAGGATCACCCAATGGAATAGGTCAAATGAAATCTTAATCAACTCAATATCAAAGACATCCATGCAAGATAAAAGAGAATCAAGAAGATCACAAATGGAAATATATGAAACTTCATATATTCAAACTCAAATTTCTACATCAACCAATCTAACTACACATAATGCAACATCCCACAATACCTAAACACACAAGGACATTTAAGTACATATCCTATGATAATGGCATGTTAGAGCGAACATAAATCCAACTTAATATAGCATCATCTAACATAATTTAAAAGTCATCAAATTAAAACCATTCCTTGCATTCATTGTCAAAAAAACTCACACTGTATTTATTAAACATAGGCTTACACTATATCCATTAAAAAATATTTACAAAACCTTATACAATTTCTGGGAAGACTACAAAAGATAAGCTACAACTCTTTTGATGTTAGTTGATAGACCTCTGAGCCATAACTTAATCCAAAAGGTTCCTTTAGTCTAGTATAAGAAACTAGGTATCCTGTCTCTTATCTGAAAAGCTACGTTGCAATTTTTATGAGTTTTGTGAACTTAACAAGTGAACCATCATTGATGATATCACCCAAGTCAATCACACAAGATCATATAATTCACATATAATCATTCAGATCTTGTATAATCCAAATACACACATTATCATGGAAAATCATGATACCATTTTGAATAAGAACATATATATATATATATCAATACAGATGCATATGAGACTCCATATTAGTTATTATTGATATGACTAAGTGCCTTTCATATACGGATACAAATAATGGCCCATTGGGCTTAGTTAGAAACATATATCATGAAGTAAAGCTGGATGTGTAAATAGAAATCACAGAGGAAAGCTCTAAGTGTAAAAAATCAAGCTCAAAGCTCTATCAAACTGGCTACTCTGGTCACAACGCCTTTATCTGAGTATGCATTTTATGAAATGCATAAATTACAGAACTTACCATGTATAGCAATCACAAATGATGCATAATCAGAATCTTATAATCATCAGACCTAAGGTGGACATTCAACTCTCGTTGAGAATTCAAATATTATAAAGTGTTTCGCAACAATTCATAACACTTCCAATAAATACCTAAATATTAAACTCCTCAGACAATTCATGTCTGAAATTCAAAATAGAATCAGTGCATATCAAATTCAATTAGTCATTCTCATTCACATATAAGTAGCACTTCCATTGATATTCATATACATCAAATGCCTCGAACAATTATTATCCAAAATTCAGTAAACAATTTAGTAAAAATTCATCAATATCAAAATCAATTTAGTAATAAACAAAACAAATCAAGGTGAAACCATCTTAAGTTACTCATATTACACTCTAATATGGTATTGCATAAATGGTTCGACAATGTCTAAACGGTGTCCAATGTGCTTCTCTATATCATACAAAACATATTTTCATGTATCGCAATTTTGCAGAAATGTATAAGCATTTCTTTATGCACTTCAATATATATGTATAATTCATGTTCAATGACAATTCTAGGTATCTTATCGAGATTTTGTCACTATATCATTCAAATAACAAAACCCTCATTAATATAATTTGTACTTAGGGTTTGGACCATAACAAAACAATGTGAAACTAATTTTATAACCCGATTGGTCATATTAGATTTTTTGCTCATAATATGCTTTCGGGTCAACATTACATAATTATGTTGATAAGGTAAATGAAAAAATTAGGCAACACTTCCTTCTTGAGAGTTATTCTCCAATGCTTTAAGTTTCTAATGATACCAAGATCATTCAATTTGATTCATTATTCTATGAGTTATGCTCAAATTCCACAGACTGTGTACTTTTGAAATTTTGGGTAATGCATGATCATACATTCAAGTTGTACACCTCGTATCTCTCAATTCCAATATCCAAAAATTACAAACTTTATACCACTAAAAAGCTAAGAGAATAAGTTATAATTTTGTGAATAAATATTTGTCTCAATTGGCCTTTGTCAATACAATTTATTCAATAACAACGAGACCTAATCTCTGTCCTTAGTAATGCTACTGCCTAAGTTAAGACTTACTTTCAAGCTCAATTTTAAGACCCTTCAGGACAAAATTCAAATTCAATTTCTCTTAACATTTGTAGCATAATGTCTCTATTTTAATTTAAATCAGCAATAATTTCATTTGTAAATGTACAAATTAAAATATAGCCAAAATACTGATACTTGTTTATCAAAAACATTCCAGTTATCAAATACTAGCATACCTCAGTATTTTCATCCTAACACCCTTTTTTGGGATAACTTTCCATGATCATTATGACAAGGAAAATGGTATATTTCAGTAACACTTTCTTCTAGACAATTATTCCACTATGTTTCTAGTGTCTAATAACACTATAATCATATAATTTGATTTAATATACTGTAAGTTATACCTAAAATAGTTTAGACTATTTTAAACTATAATAGAACTCCTAACTCTAATTCTAGCCAAAACTTGAAATGCTTAGAGATAGAATTAACATTCAAATTCTTCAACAAAGTTGTATACATATGTATTTAATTTATTTTGAATCAACAATCAACATATTTGGATATCTACAATTCAAGATATCATCAAAATATTGAAGTCTACTCAATGAAATTCTCCAGTTCATAACATTCTAGCATAACATATCATAAAGATCAGATTGTCACTTACCTATTAGGCTTTCAATTCATCTCAAATTTCAGATTAAATCAAGTCTCCATGCAAGAAAAATTCATCATAAACTTATGAGGAAAACATGTTGATTTTGGATAGCAAGATGAAGGTAACTTTCAACTAGTTTTCTTGGCTATTTTGTGTAAGGTAAAAATCTATTTTTGGTGCAACAATTTGGCTAGGGTTCAGGCAAATTATAAAAGAGAATGTTAAAGGAAATTTTGGTGAAGGAAGTAGAAACTTGGGTGCTGGAATTTGCCACATCAACATGCTAGGTGTCAATAACTTACAAAGACATATGTCTTAAAGCATGCTAGCCATTTGTTCAACAATTAAGCTGCCACTAATCCACTTATTATACTACCATTTCTCACCCTTTGATTAGTACACATCTCACTCCAAGATTGGTCCAGTTGTCATTTAATTAGTAGTCCATTTGTCGCCAATTTAACTGTGCCAAATGTCACTCAAATTTAGGCTTAATCATCTAAAATTTTCATGTATCAATTTATCCTACCACTTGGCATTTGTCCTAGTCGAAATGTACCTCAAATTCACCAAAAAATATGAAATAATGCTAATGGTCTCCAAATAAATTTTTAACGCAAATAACTAACAATTTAAATTTGAATCACATTTATAAATATACCCATAAAATGTCAATGAATGCAAGTACAATTATATTCATGTGCAAAAATGTGCATGTCATATTTAACTAAAGCATGATGTGCATTTCCTAATTTCTCAATACTTTCTCATAAATCACAATTCTAACCTTAATATGGGTAATGGGATGTTACACATAATCTAACATTTGATTAAACCATAAACAAGTAGCTTAACTATGAATTACAAATCCTAGACTTGGGAGTTCATAAATCATAGCTAAACAATGGATTAAGCTACTCCCCTTTTAAGCACATTGAACTCCAGCCATTGCTACATCTTCAAGAGGAAGGAAAACACCTAGCCACTCATTGCAACCGAAAACCTCGCAACTAGGAATGAATCTGTGCTACCTATGGTGGAAGATTGAGGTGAAAATGGAGGGAAAAATGAGACAGATATGAGAGAACACAATGATGGAATCATGGGTGTCAAGATGATGGAATGATGATAATGATGTCGGCTCTCTCCATGATATTTTTTAACTTATCCCAAAATAGGTTTCTTTCAAAAACGGGTTGTCAAATTGGGTTGCACAATAAGTGAAATTTCTAAAAATGATTCGAGTTTGCGTTGATCTGAAGGTTCATCGTGGCAAAACACTGACTTCATTGTGGTGATCTTTAATGGTTTGGTCGCGGTGAAACATTGACTTTGCAGTGGCGCACTTTACCCAAAATGTCTTTGCTTAATCTTGTGACTATAATTTCTTTGTTCCACTTTAGGCTCTACTTCTTGAGTGTCCTGCAATGAAAAGTAATAGTTTGTAATATCAATTATGCTACAAATCAAGTGAGTGTGATTACTAACTAATTATAATAATTTGATCCTCAAATTGCATTAATTCGAAACAAGAACTTTTAGGTCAAATTAAGCACAATATCTAAGAAAATGAGCCAGAAAGTACAACAAAAACTATGAAAATGTCACTAAATAATATAGAAAACTTGGGTTTAATCAACTATACTATTAAAGTTCTGGTACATAAGGATTTTTTGTATTTCTTACATAATTGGTGGTGCCTATATCATTAAGGAATTTGAAAATTTAAGAAAAGTATTAATGTAATAGCTTATCATATTTTAAAAATATTAGTGGTAAGTAAACTAGAATCTACTAGGAGAGTAATGTATCTTACTAATAATTCATTACAAAGTCCTAAGTGTGTTAAGGAAGATGTTATGGTAAAAATGATAAGTTCTTATTCTAATAGATTTTCATATTCTTTCTTAAAAAATTATTCAAAAAAATAAAGTTAAGCCTTATAAAATGTACAAGGAGTGGCACATTTAAACCATCTAATCAATGCAAGTGAGAAATACATATGGAAGTGCCTAACTAGCATTAATCCTCATAACACATTACATCACATTACAATTATGGTAAGTACATTATAATTCCCTGAGATTCCAGTTTACTACTAGAGAACTCCTTACCTTTGAGCCACTTCTCTGCTAATTAAAGCCTTGTTTCTAAACAACATAAGATACTCTTTTATCTTACTTAATGTATTCATTTGAATCACAAAGCATCCTATTATTGACATTTGATTTTCCTTCAATTACTTTCATGGTAGACCTTATATAGAGTTGCACAGAAGGATATCTTCAAGAGTTGGGAACTACTTTTTCGCTTTTTTCTATTTAGAATTTGTTTCACTATCTGATCCCATACATTACTTACTTCTTCAACGTCACAGGAAATTTTGATCATATTCCACAAAGTTACTTATTGCTGTTCAGAATATATGAGAGGAGCATTTAACTCTAAACATTGTGTCTAATCTATTTTTGAATGCTAACTGCTCTATGATTACATATTTGGGGTTATTTATTGAGAACCATATTAGCTTCTGCCAATCTACCTTTTCCTTAGTTTATATGAAAAAACTTCTAATTGAAACGTTAATGAATTGCTTTGAAGTATAGAGAATCCAAATGACTCTATCTTCAGTATCAATTCTTATTCTATACTGTAGAATGACGTTTGGTAGCTTCTTAAATCCCTTTTGTTTGATGCGCCATTCTTAGTTAACTATTAATTCACTGACCTCGAAATATATCTCAAATGGAACAAGTTAGGATGTAGGTATAAAGGCCCTTTTTAGACCAATTATCAAACTATATTGAATTGTTTCTTCCATCTCTTATGATGCATTTAAAAGTTAGATGTGGTACATCTTTATTTTTTAGCATATTTTTTTAGTTATATAAGGAGCTAGGATTGCCCTTTACTTCCCAAAAGTTATGCTATTGTAAATGCTCAGTTTGGGTATACTACACAATGGTTTCCATACCGTTTTGGTAATAACGACTTTATTGATTAGTTATATACAGTTCAGTCCTAAACCATCTTACTTCTTTAAGCAACATAAGCCCTTCAAGGATACTTTTTCCCTATTGTTTAATAAGGATCCCCATTCTATAGAAAATTCATTATCATTGTTTATATATACTTGACCATCTTCCGTCTTCTTTATAAGGATTAGATACGATATCCAATAATTATAAAGGTTACACAACACATTTTTAATTAGCTAAATTCTATATACATAAATTAATTCTTTGTTGCACCATTTTCTAAGATTCTTTTCAATTTGCTTAAAAAGAGCCTTACAATCCTTATAATGGCCTTGATTTTATGATTAGAACTCTTAAGTAAGTAAAAGGGAGATTAACTTCTTTCATTTAAGAGATATTTAGAAGAACCTACTTGAGAGGTTCAACATCCTTGGAAAATATGATAAAGCTCTTATCAAATTTAATCATAATCCCTGACATAATATTAAATTGATTAATAGACTTTATTGATGTTGAAACAGAAAGGGCATCTGCCTTACAAAACAACAATAAATCATCTAAAACTGTCATATTGATAGCTTGAACTTACTACACTTTCTTTAGTATTTAAAACTCAAGCTCTAAGTAATATTATAAGTAGTGATTTAGATTAAAACCTTCATGCATATTGAGAATATATATGGAGATAAAGGATTCTTTGTCTAAGCCCTCTTTCCCCTTTGGACCATAAAGTAAGTTCTCCATTTACAAAGATGCTAAAGGTGGTGATAGATATACATTCTCTAATCCAATGTGTGAATTTTCTATTAAATACCTTGGCTTCCATAGCTTAAATTAGGAAATTCCAATTAACATAATTAGAAGCTAAGTCTACCTTAAGTGCGCACATCTTGCAAACTTACTTCCTCCTATAGCCTTTAAATAGGTCTTTAGCAATCAATATGTTATCTCCCACATTCATTCCTTGTATGAAAGAGCTTATGATTTTAAAGTCAAAGAGCTCAGAATAGGTTACAATCTAGTTAATAGGACCTTAGATATTAATTTATATGTCTAGTTGCAATAAGATATAGGTCTAAATTTCCACATTTCACTTAGAATAGGGGACTAAGAGACAAGGAGGTTGATTACTCTTAACAAATTCCCCTCACTAAAGAACTCCAGTATTGCCTTTGATACTTGATTTCCAATCCACTACCATACCACTATAAAGAAGTGAGCATTTATTCCATCAATCCTAGGGGCTTTGTTAAAGTTTAATCCTTTTAATGCTTCCTCTACATTCTTAAGGGCAAATTCCTAATTAATCATTTAGCTCGTTCATATAAGAATACAAGCCTCAGGAAGGTTTATAGAGCAATGCCTTGGAAACCATCATCTTTTTTGGTACACATTAGATTTATAAAGTATCTCTTGGAAACATTTTTTACTTCATTTTGCCCCTATCATTTTCTTCATTTACAAGTTCAATGTAGCTAATTTTATTTATATTTATCCTTTCAAAGATTACTTTGAAATAGAAATTGGTGCATTTGTCACATTCTTGGAGCCATTGTATTCTTAATTTTTGTTTTAACATTGAGTAGTGGACATTTAGTGTTAGCTGGTATCCTTCTTGAGCTTATTTCTCCATATACTTTAGTCTTAATTTTTAATGGTCTAGTTTCACCTTCATCTCAACATCTATAAAGGTTTTTTTTTCTATACAGATATCCAACTTATTTGAAGATGAGATCTAATTATGTAAGGTTTTAAGCATGTTTTCCATGGCTTGAAGCTTTTTAAAGAATTTAAATTATTTAAAGCCTTTTGAATTCACCTGTAATCCTAACCCAACTGATTCTTGAAAACCATCATAATTGGTCAAATAGTTAAAATATTTGAAAGGAGCAATCTTAACCAAGTTTCTTGATTGTTGAATAGCTCAATAGGATAATAATCAAATACAATAGAAGACCCAAAGTTAGCCTTATAACTTTGGAAGTAAAGAAACCATTATGATTGATAAGAGTCCAACCAATTTTCTTTCTTAAAATCCATTTTCCTTGCTAGTTGTTAATCTATATGATGAAATTTTCTTTGTAACATAAATCAATTTCCTCAATATTCTTTGCACAGACTTGAAAGCTTCAAGAACCTATATTATTCATTACCCAATCAGATTCATAATGAAATAATGTGTATTTGAAGCGTCTAAATAGTAACCAAGTCTCCTTCATAATTGAGGTCATTAGATTTATCTCCTACCATAATTTAGCTCTCTGAAAACTATGTTAAAATCGTATATGAAGCTAATGCATACCTTTTAATTAGTTTCTTTATGGGTGGCCCATAGGTGAATTGTTTGTGCACTGGTTTTATTAAAAGCATATATGAAGTTAATGCAAACCTTTTGATTAGTTTCGCTATGGATGACCCATTAGTTAGTTACTTGTGCACTAGTTTTATATGTCAATATGAAATGGATTGGATGCTATTAATATTCTTCCATTATAGTACTCCTTATGATTGGTGAATAGTTTCTAGTCTTTTTAAATGAACCATAAATTTCAATTCCTAACCTCCTTGAGTTTTATCTCCAGAAGGCCACCGACTTTATTGAGCTAATAAATTCTTTAATTTCTAATTGATTATTGTGATTGTTCAATCCCCTCACTAATTATATGTAGTCCTTTACTATCTACAATATATATGATAATTAATGTTATGGAAGGTGAGCAAATACTTAGGGTTAGAGAATAAGGATGTGTTAATTGATGAGATGCCATTTATGCTTATTAAAGATTAAGGATATGCCAATTGTTCCAATATTTTTTAGGAAATCATTAAGGAATAAGTTAAAAAATCATGAAAAGTAAGAATGAAGGCAAGAGTAACAAAAAAGGTCAAAATAAGAGATGATGGCCATTGTGTCTAAAAGAATGAAACTTAAACCAGAGTATCAAGTGCTAAGATATATAAGGGTAGGGGTGTGAGAATATCCTTTACATTGAGGCATTGATGAAGGGAAAAAAAACCTAATATGTCTAAATGACTTTTTTAACCCATTCAAAAGGTAAGCGAGGAGTATGCATTATTTCCTTATAGAAAGGAAATGAGTTAAAAGAGGATGCTAAGTCTAGACTCCACTTAAAAGGATATTATAAACTTTAGAATTGATAAAAGGCTCCATAATAGGTCTACATTGTTGGAGTTATGTAAATGTAGTGCCCTGTAAAGTAAGTGTATTTACATATATTTTAATTTTCTTCCAATTACAGTTTTGTAATGAAAATATTTATTATTAATGAAACAAAAGAGTTTGGTTTTATATGTATGAGCATTACATATCTAGTCAAAAGGTGCCGAGATTCTTTTGTAAGTAATAGACATATATATAGAGATGTATGGGAAATATGTATATTATTAGACTCTAAATTAATTGATTCATAGTTGAATAATCAAGTAAAGTAAGAATGAAGGCAAGTGTAACAAAAAAGGTCAAAATAAGAGATGATGGCCACTGTGTCTAAGAGAATGAAACTTAAACCAGAGTATCAAGTGCTAAGATACATAAGGCGAGGGGTTTGAGAATATCCTTTACATTGAGGCATTGATGAAGGGAAAAAAAAACCTAATATGTCTAAATGACTTTTTCAACCCATTCAAAAGGTAAATGAGAAGTACACTTTATTTCCTTATAGAAAGGAAATGAGTTAAAAGAGGAGGCTCAGTCCAGACTCCACTTAAAAGGATATCATAAACTTTAGAATTGATAGAAGGCTCCATAATAGGTCTACATTGTTGGAGTTATGTAAATGTAGTGCCCTGGAAAGTAAGTGTATTTACATAAAACTTAATTTTCTTCTAATTACAGTTTTGTAATGAAAGTATTTATTATTAATGAAACAAAAGAGTTTGGTTTTATATGTATAAGCGTTACATATCTAGTCAAAAGGTGCCAAGATTCTTTTGTAAGTAATAGACATATATATAGAGATGTATGGGAAACATGTATATTATTAGAATCTAAATTACTTGATTCATAGTTGAAAAATCAAGTAAAGTAAGAATGAAGGCAAGTGTAACAAAAAAGGTCAAAATAAGAGATGATGGGCACTACGTCTAAGAGAATGAAACTTACACCAGAGTATCAAGTGCTAAGATACATAAGGGGAGGGGTTTGAGAATATCCTTTACATTGAGGCATTGATGAAGGGAAAAAAACTTAATATATCTAAATGACTTTTTCAACCCATTCAAAAGGTAAACGAGAAGTACACATTATTTCCTTATAGAAAGGAAATGAGTTAAAAGAGGAAGCTCAGTCCAGACTCCACTTAAAAGGATATCATAAACTTTAGAATTGATAGAAGGCTCCATAATAGGTCTACATTGTTGGAGTTATGTAAATGTAGTGCCCTGGAAAGTAAGTGTATTTACATAAAACTTAATTTTCTTCTAATTACAGTTTTGTAATGAAAGTATTTATTATTAATGAAACAAAAGAGTTTGGTTTTATATGTATAAGCGTTACATATCTAGTCAAAAGGTGTCAAGATTCTTTTGTAAGTAATAGACATATATATAGAGATGTATTGGAAACATTCATATTATTAGAATCTAAATTAATTCATTCATGGTTGAATAATTAAGTTGGTCACTTGATTATGGTTTAGACTATAGTGTTGTGATTTATCTCCATGTAAGTAAAGGAGTTTACTTAAGGGGAACGATGAGTTTCATATTATTATAGTAGTTTACTATCAATAATGGCACTATTAAATGAATCTAGAGTCAAGTATGTTTTAAAGAATAAAGTGGGTCATTACTTTAATCTTAGAACATACAACTTAAGCATTCACTTATTATGGACCACAATCTTAATGAGTGATGAGCTCATACGTGTTTTATTATAATTCTTGATATAATCATAATAGATTTTTATAAAGTATTACTAAAGCGTCTGCATGTTGGAATTATTAAATGAAACATGTATTAGGGAACATTCACTCAAATAAAGAGTTTATAGTTATTGGAGTTACGTAAATATAATGCCCTGGAAATTATGTGTATCTACATGTACCTTAATCTTCTTCAGTTATAGTTTAGTAATGGAAATGTTTATTGTTAATAAAATAAAAGAGTTTGATTTTATTTGTGTAAGCATTATATATCTAGTCATAAGGCACCAAGATTGTTTTGTAAGTAATATACATATAGAAGGAGATGTATCGGAAACATGCATATTATTAGAATCTAAATTAATAGATTCGCAGTTGAATAATCAAGTTGGTCGCTTGATTATGGTTTAGACTATAGTTTTGTGATTTATGTCCATGTAAGTAAAGGAGTTTACTTCAAGGGAATGATGAGTTTCCAATCATGATAGTAGTTGACTATCGATAATGGCACTATTAAATGAATCTGGAATCAAGTATATTTTCAAGAATAAAGTGGGTCGTTACTTTAATCTTAAAACATACAACTTAAGCATTCGCTTATCATGAACCACAATCTTGATGAGTGGTGAACTCGTGTTTGTTTCATTATAATTCTTGATATGATTAGAATGGAATTTTACAGAATATTAATCTAGTGTCTGCATGTTGGAATTATTAATCGAAACATGTATCAGGGAACATGCACTCAAATAAAGAGTTTATATTGATATCATCACTTCTAGATGTTTTAAGGAGATTTGGTGATTAAATTGGCGCCACTAGTTTGAAGGACTAGCTACCCATCAAGTTTTAACACCAAGATGAGTTCTTATGTGTTAATCACCATATATAGTAAAAAAGGAGATCTAAAAGAAAAAACCAACATAAGGGCAAAACGTTAATTTTACCCTTTGTGGTATGGATGACTACAATAAGGCTCTAAATAGGGTTTGCAATTGGACATGAAATATGTGTTCTCATAATATTTAATAATTAAAGAGTTCAACTAATTGTCTATATTAGAATGACATTTAGTTAATAAGCTATAATTAATGCTAATGAGATTAAATTAATTCTAGGCTTGTTGGAGCTTGAATGATCAAAGTCCAATAAGATTCCCCAGTTGGCTTCCAAGAAGGTTATCAAGCTAAGTAAGAAAAATAATTGGAGGTTTTAGAAGTCCAAAATTGAATGTTGGGCTTGCACTAATTAA
>JANSVA010026741.1:0-14568 GCA_025504915.1 Erythroxylum reticulatum | reverse complement strand
GCAAATATTCACTATTTATTATTCATGTGCATATATGAATGCATGAATATATCAGAAACACTTTCAATGATTCTAACTCATTCAAAATGACCAAAATACCCTTTCCAATTGGTGAGGGGATGTTACAGTTACAAACTATGTACTTCATAATGTGATTGATTGTGATAGATTCATTCCATATATGAATGCACAATCAGATAATGACAGTTGTGACTAGAGTAGCCATCGATCAGAGCTTAAAGCTCAAAGTGTGAAAAAGAGCCTCGAGCTCAGAAAGTGATTAAGAGCCTAAGGCCCACTATGTAAAATGAGCCCTGTATCCTTATTGGATAAGAGACAGTTATTAATGAGTCCGATATCCAAAATAGATAGGGACAGTTTAGGCACTCAGTCATAACAACGTAACAATTGGAAAAGAGTCTCATGAACATTTCATATGCATTTTTGTTAAGTATGTTTAATTTATTAAAATGCAAAATTGCCTATGCTTAAGTGAAAATGTGATACATGATTAAGTGAAAATGTGATAATATGTTATGTGAAATGATGAGTTGTATAAATTGAGATAACCATTGATGATGGTTACCTCATTAAGTTTACAAAACTCACCAAAATTACAATGTTGCCTTTTCAAGACCGAAAGACGACTCTGGCTACTGAGAGGCTTTACCAGCCGTGTAAATTGTGATTTAGTAAGAGAAGTCATGGCTCAAAGGTCGGTCAGCTGAGATTTTCGGAAAGCTTAGATAGGTTTTATATATTTTCCTCTTTCATGTAATACTTTTGTACTAGGTTTTGATGACGTACATGTAGTAAAGGTTGAAAAACGAAATGTAGACTTTCGGTTTTATGCAATGAAATAAGGAAAAGTTGGTTTTTAAAATATTGTGATTTTTTATTGATGCTTCATAAGTGAATAATGATAAGATGCCATCTGAAGTGATTGTAGTGATTGAACGTAGCTCATCCTTATCCTAAGTTATGTAACAGAATAACCTTTGGGCGTGCTGGTATGTACCCTACAGTAAGGGCACGCTACAATCTAAAATAGGATAAATAATCCTGCATCCAACAACTTTACTACCTCCTTCTTCACAACCTCTTCATTTTTGGATTTAACCTTCTCTGTCACTCTCTCATAGTTTTACTTCCTTCTTATAGGTTAATCCTATGCATCACCACATTAGGGATAATCCCCCTAATATCAAAAATTTGCGACCGCATAGTTGCCATCCTTTTCCTAATGATCTCTGCCACTTTCTCTTCTTGCTTAAAATCTAATTTGCTTGAGATAATGAGGGGTAGGGTATGGTTTTTACCTAAAAAGGTATACTTAAATGGGGAGGTAAGGGTTTAAGCTCTAAAGTAGGGGGTTAATGAAAGAAGATGGTGTAGATGTATCTGTTCTCTCCAATTTCTCTAACTCAAATTCCTCATATAAATCCTCTTTTCTCATACCCTCATCCTTGTGTATTTCAATAACTGCATTAACTTCTTCTTCAACCTCTTTCACACATTCATCCACAACATCAATCTTTGTACATACATTACCATCCATCAGTTTCTTCAAAGATTTAGACATATTAAACTCAACTTGTTCATCACCAATCCTTAAAACAAGTTTTCCCTCGTGCACATCAACTAATGCCCGACTAGTATTCATAAAGGACCTACCCAAAATCAATGGACAATTTTTATCAGCCTAAAAATCCAACACCACAAAATCAATAGGAATAATAAATTTATCTACTTTTACCAACACATCTTCTACAAATCCATATGTCCTCTTGATCGATTAATCTTCAAGTTGAATTAGCATGGATGTTGGCTTGACCTCTCTTAGTCCCAATTTCCTGAAAATAGACAAAGGCATCAAGTTAATGTTTCACCTAAATCACATAAACATTTAGAAAATTCAAAGTCACCAACAACACAAGGAATTGTAAAACTCCCTAGGTCTTGTAGTTTTGAAGGCACTGTGGTTGAGATAATCAAATTATAATTCTCCATTAAAGTGACCATCTGATTGTCCTCCCAAGAACGTGTGTGTATCAGTATGTCCTTCAGAAACTTCATATACTTGGGCATGCACTCCAAAGCTTAGACGTACTTTCTAATATACATTAGGTAAGCATTTGTAATAATGCACCAATGAATACATTAAGTAATAATACTTCACATGTACTTACCTAAGTTCCCAATTCTCAAACATTCATAACTAAGACATCACTTTTACCATTTAAAACACATTTGTGTTCATAAGTTATTACTTCAATTAAAAATCCAAATCTTGTACAACCTTTAATGAACTTATTCCACATTAAACTAGGTTCATTTTACACCTTAATTAAGTCCAATTAAACCATTACAAAGTACCTTAACCTTATATGGTTCAACAATTGCCCAAACCAATCTTTTCTCCTTCCTAAGTACTTCCCATGACTGTGTAAAAAAGCCTTATAAATCCCACAATCATGGGATGAGTGAACCGAAGGTTCACTTACCCACAATCTCCAATTTGTTTCCAAAACTTGACTTCTTCACTTCCATTCAACACACCATCACCAAAGACCATCAATTTGACTTCAATTATACCTTATTCATGCTTCAATACCTCATCAAATTAATTTCCAAACAAATTCAAAAGTCATTCTTTAAGTAACTTACAAATCAATATCTTCCACATTTCAAAACCAAACTAGAAGTTATCATACAAGGATCATTTTTTTAGCATTCATTTATCATCATCTTTACACATATTTCATGTCAATTCAATTATCATAAAACTTATATTAATACATGCTATCAAGTTTAGAATTCCCTTACCTAATTACCTTCAAGTTTCATCTTCAAAGAACTAACCAAACTAGCCCTTTATGCAACCAAAACACTTCCAAAATATAGGTAGATGTAAGATAATCTTAACACTAAGATGATAACAATATAAAACGTAGCATAAAGTAGCTTTCTTGATGCAGTAACTTGCAAGGATTCCAATAGAAAATGATCCCACTCCATAAGTTGAGAGGAAATGAGAGAGTTTCGGTGGAGAGAGTGCAAAATAGTGAAGAATGAGCAAAACAAAAGTTACTCCAACAGAAACTTGCGTCATCCATTGCTAGGTGTCATCAAGTTGTAACAACATATGTTACTATGCATGTTCTTCATTTATCCCACATTAGAGCTGCCAAATGTCAGCAATATTTTAAACCATTTGTCACATACTTATTGCTGCCACTTGTTAATTTAGTAACTATTCCATTTGTCAATGCATCAACTATGCCAAAGGTCACTAACTCATAGGCTTAGTCATTCCAATTTTCATATACCAACTTATCTTGCCACTTGACAATTTTCCTAGTCCAAATGTACATTTTAATACCTCAATTCTTTAATGGTTTTAATTAATTCCAATTCACTAAGTATGATTCATTAAACCAAAATTCAAGTTATATGCAATCTTCAATCATATCATAATTTTTAACACCTATCATATATATTCACTTTCTTGAACATGTAATATTCTAACTAAAGTACAATTTGGGGCCTTACATGATTCCTCCATCTACTTGCCACTTTGAAGTGTGATAACCTTTAATTGTCCCCTTAGATTGGCCTCGGTATTGCTTAGTAAGCTACCTACATTTCTAGAAGATATAGAATTAGCAAGTTGACCTACCTGTACCTCCAAGTTGTGGATTAATGAGGCATGGTTCTTCACTATCTGATCAAACTTTGCCTCTATCCTCTTTTGACTTTCCCCCTGACTCAACAACATTCTCTTTTAGTTCTCTTCTTGATTTTCCATTCTAGACCCTAAAACATTCATTAACTTGTCCATTTTTTTTCTCTAAAGATCCAAGTCGGTGTTACTAAAATCTTCGAGGTCCTTACAGTCTTGCTTGGCCACCTGCATTATTAATACTCCACGAAAAATTTGGGTAGTTTTTCCACCTCAGATTATAAGTGTTCTAGTAAATATTATTACCTCGTTGTGGTTGGCCCAAGTAACTTACATGTTCAATGCTACTGGCCCCCAACAAAAAGCATTATGTTGTGCAATGGTTGTCCTGCCTGAATAACTCACACTGTGAGTGCATAGCTTTGGCTATAGATGAAGATGCTCGTTGCATGTTACTCAACTGCTTAGTGAGGGTTGTGATTTGAGCCTGCAAAGTGATAATAGAGTTAATTGGGATCATACCTTTTCGCTCCTTTTACCTCTGTCTACTCCTCTCGCTTGACCATATACAATTATTGCTCGCTAACTCTTCTGAAAGGTCATGCGTTGCATCAATAGTTTTCCTCAGTAAATATCCTCCTACAGTTGCATCTATGGTCTCTCTTGTGCTTTAATTTACACCATTGTAGAATGTTTACATAAGGAATTCCCTTAGAAGGTTATAGTGGGGATAACTTCTTTGTAGTTCTTTAAACCTCTCCTAAGCTTTATATAAAGACTCCCCATCACTTTGTTGAAAATTTATGATTTCCTTCATGATCCTTGTTGTCTTGGTCAATGGAAAGAATTTGGAGAGAAATGCCTAGGCTAGCTATTCCCAAATAGTAATCTTCCCTGAGCTGAGTGAATTGTACCACACCTTTGTCCGATCTCTCAAAGTGAAAGAAAATAGTCGCAACCTTATAACATCGTCAAACATCCCATTAAACTAGAAAGTTTCGCATAGCTCTAAAAATTTGGCAAGATGGTTGTTAGGATCTTCATTGGACAACCCATAGATCTACACACTACTCTGAAGAATGTTGAGGAGTGCCAACTGGATCTCGAAATTGTTAGCTTGAATTGTTGACCTCGTAACTCCTTGAGGACCAAATCCTGGTCTTATAAAGTCTATCAATTTCCTTTTGGGCCCTCCTTATTCTCCTTCTTTCACCATATTTCTTTTTATAATGTCTTGGGACTTCACTCTTCTCAACTGTCGTTTGTGCCTTGTGATATATATTAAGTCTTCGTCACGAAATTTAGTATTCCTTTGCATGTTCCTTGTGTTCATACAATTGCAAAGACAAAAGGAAAAGTATCAAAAACTCTTAAATAAAAGTAACACAAACTAAACAAGAAGCTAAACAATCAATCTCTAGTAACAGCGCCAAAAACTTGTTGAATGCAAAACACACTACTAGTCTTACGCTCAAAATCGCAAGTATATAGGTCGTACTTGTAGTTAAAATTGGACATCGATCCCACGAGGATTATGCTTATGTACCATTTAATTTAGGTTGTTCTTTGTTTCAGAAATTGTTTCAATCAAATTTAAAAAGATAAGTAAAATAAAGACAAACTAAAAGTAATAGGGAACAACAAAACCAAACCAAAATCATAATCCAGGAGTTGGAGAAAATCAAGACTAAACATTAGGACTTTTCATTATCCCTATTGGTTGCCCTCTAATTAATTGATTCAATTTATGCTTGGCCCAAGATTTCCTAAAATTGTAGTTACCCTCTCTTAAGGTGTAACTAAATGGTGTAACTAAATGTCACTAGTTAAATAAATTAGAATTAACTTTAGGATCTCTCGATGTTCAAAACCTTTCCTAAACATTTAACTAGATATGAAGCTATCCTATAGGCAGTGTATTGATCTATTAAAATCTCTTCTTAATAAATCAATAACTTTTTATTTATAGGTCTATTAATCCTCAACTCTCATTGTACAATTAACACAAATTACCAAGGTCACTCTCTCGGTTTATTGCAAGGTTTAAGCACAATAAATAGCACAAATATGTATATCATTAAATTAAAAAACAAAGGTTCATAAATAGTTCAACAACAAACCCTAAAAATTGTTTTAGTCCATCATAATATCCATAACATCTCCAACAATCAAATAATCCATGATAAACATAGTGGAAGAGAAAGAAATTGAAATAAGACTGGATGGGGCATCTCCTCCTCTTCTTTGGCTAATCTAGAAAATCTGGATGACGGGTGCTCTTTGCCTAATCGAGAAGGAAACCTTGAATCTCCCCTTATCTCTAGGCTCTCAATATGTCTTTTAGATCCAAGAAGTAAGTTCCACGACCTTTTAGCAGATCTCGAGATTCTATGTCTTATAAATTCACAAAAATATATATAAAAAAACATAAAACACACATACCTCTTCAACTTCTAGTTCCCATAATCGTGGGAATTATACTTGTGCTTCCCACAATCGTGGGTTAACTTAACAGAAACTTTTTCTATAGATTTCCTACGATCGTGGAAAACATGCCCTTTTCCACAGTCGTGGGATCTTGTTTTTCAGCAACTCCACTTCTCCTCTCTTCTCTTGGTCCTTAGCTCAATCACAAAGGTGTCCACCCTCTATTCCTACATTAAAATGATATCACAAAGGTGTCTATCCTCCATTCCTACACCAAAATAATCAATTCCTACCCTAAACCAATATCAAACACAAAAGAACAACCATAAAGATCAAACTGAACAAAAATACACAAAACAAGCCCTAAAACACAATAATACTAACCTATCATGCAAGAAACACATACCAAATACTTAAAAAGACACAGACTAATGCACAACTATTAGACAACTGAGGAATTCATTGTTACTTGGAAGTTGTTAAAAGAGATGGATAAGACAATCCTTTGATTTATTCCCAATACCCTAAGTTCCTCTTTCTTGAAAAATTTTAGAAAACTATCTTGTTGTAACACTCTTTATCAAACCATCTCTAAAATTATATCCATAAGATTGAAAAAAGTGCTTAAATACATTATAAATCTAGCTTAAAGAGCTTCTTTTCGATGAAGAAACATTGGGGACAATGTTATGATTACATAAGAGCTCTTCAAGAATGATCATAGGAAAAAAAGTCATAAGGAGTTGTGCTATGAAAATTGATTTTTATAAAAACATTCGATTATGTTAAATGGAAATTCTTGTTTGGTACATTAGAGGCTTTAGGATTCATTATAAAATTCATCAAAATTTTGAAGCAATGCATATCTACCATATGATATAGTGTTTTGGTGAATGGAGAACTAATTAATGTGTTCATTAAAGCTAAGGGATTAAGATAAAGCGGCCCTCTCTTACCCTATCTCATCACAGTGTGCATGAAGGTCTTTACAAAACTAATTTAGCACAATATTAAGAAACAAAACCTTTTAGATACAATTACAAATACAAAGGTTTTAACTTTTATTTTACAAATGAAATAATCTTATTTGTACAGCTAATAAGCACTCAGTTAATAATTTACTAAAATCTATACAAGTTTTTCGTAAGTTATCAAGGTTCACCATTAACCACTCAAATTGTAACTTATTTATCTTAATAGGTAAGAGGAATTCGATCATCAATTAGGCTCCTTTTTAGGTTTAAATATCTAGGCTCCCTCGTTCAAGTCATTAAAGTTAATTTATAGGGATTATATCCCTTTTTTTGACTCTATCCAGAAGAGAACTGTAAATTAGAAGAACAAAACTCTATCATTTGTTAGAACATTCTAACTAATAATCTCAATTCTCAATAACTTACCTATATATTAAAGCCCTCATTTGCTTCTCCTAAAGAATTTAGTAAATGATATCGAGAGAATCCTAAAGAATTTTCTCTAGTATAGAATTTCCAATAAAGAAGAAAATGCCAAATGGAGTTACGCTGAAGTGTGAAAGCATAAGGAGGATGGGAGACTTAAAATAAAATCAATCAAAAAGATCAACAAATTTCTTCTAACCAAAAGAATATGGAAATAGTTTTTAGATAAAGAATCCATTTGGGTTAAATTAATAGACACAAAATTCCTTAAAAGGGATAAATTCTGCAATGTCAAGACTTAACTAGACAGATCATGGACTATCATCTAGATTTTAAAATTAAGGAGCTCCACTTGTAATGAAATAAAAATGAAAGTTGGGAATGGAAAGAATGTAGACTTCTTGTTTTAAAACTAAAATAACCATAGGCCATTTTAAGTTTTAGCAAAGTTCTAAATGTTAAGGAATGTAATTTCTCAATAGTCAAAAGTTGAAGTGATTACTACAGGTAACAGATAGAATTGTAATCATGGGGGTTTGTTAATATAATTTCCTAAATACCTGGTAATAGTCCCAACACCAATGTTAAGGACTCTATGTATTGGCTGAGATATGCATAGAAGAGATTCACAAACAAAACCTCCCTAACTTAAGCTAGTCTAGTATAGCAAGAACTTGCCAAAAGCTTCCTTCATTTTATAATTAGTAATGAAAAAAAGACTCAAGACAATGGATATAATCAAAGAAAACAATATTGGTGACGTCTCCTATAAGCTTTGCAAAAACTTGTATGAATCGTATGAATCAATAGATTATATTTTGTTTAAGTTTGAATTCTCTAATTAAGCATATTCAAAATTTATGCATGCTCCATTGTAGAAGGAAGATTAATTCCAAATTATAAAATGGAACAATGGCATCAATTTGCAAAACAAGGAGGATCTAAAGATCCTTAAGTTGGATTTGAGTAATTATGTTTATAGCCTCTAGAAAGAAAGAAACACAAGAACTTTCTAGAATGAGGAGAAGGATATCCAAACTTTAATAGGTTTTAAGATCAATTGGATAAAAGGAAGTGATAATAGCTAATGAGAGTCATAAAAAGTGTAGAGAAAACATGAACATAAAAAAGAAATTGCCATAAATGGAATAGGTTCAAACTAATAATGATATTTAATTATATAAGAAAGAAGAAAGCAAGAAACAACTGGCTTAATCAGGTGGAAGTTGGAAGAATGGGAAATCATGGTTCCACCTACTCAAGTCTTAGTGTTTTATTGTAACTTATGTTATGTTGAAAAAAATTTTAATATGAGCTTCTGAGTTGTTCAAACTTGTTACTAATGTTAGTAGTATTTGGGAAGGGACTCTGAAGATTTGTTAGTTTGGTCTGTTAAACACTTGTTTCGCATTGTATGCTCTAGATTTAAAATTTTTTATCTTGTTAGATGGCATTTATTTGTTTTATACATTCAAGAATATATTGATTTCTAAAAAAATAAAAGTTTTACATATACTCTTGGCATAAGAACTCATTAGGAGTAGCTATCTACCTTGAAAATGAGGTTTAAGATGTTGTTAAATAGGCACTAGCTTCGTATGATCTGTAGCAAGGCGTATATTAACTAGTAATGTTAACAAAATATAATTAATGCCTTATTAAAACCAAATCTAGAAATTGAGCAAAGAACCAATTCAACCAAACAATTAGAGCTAATTCAATAGTGTGAATATTCCATTTATAACTTCAGTCCTTGATTAGTGTGTTGGCTACTTGAAGGTTTCCACTTTAGTAAGCTCTTTCTAATGTTTCTTTGATATTGTGCATGTCCTTACTAGAATTATCTATCCTCGAAGGTGAGTTGAGTAAAAGGGGATATTTTAGCTCCTAGCCATTTTTCAAAGAAAAAAGATGACATTTTGTGTGGATGGTAAAATGCCGAATAAGAGCGAGACATATTTATTAAAGAGGTTGAAAAGAAACTCAATTTTCCACCTCTCTCTACAGGTTGCCATATAGTGTATTAAATATCCTCTTATAACCTTCCTTTTAATTCTTCTCTTATCAGTATATGTGTATTTTTTCTTCTTTTTTGTTTTTCCTTATACCATTTAACACCTTGGTAGCTAGTGTTTTGACTTTGTACGGACAACTACTCACTTAAAAAAGAGGCAGAAGATACTTTAGTTCCATCTCTGGTACCCCCTCTAATGCAAGCTCTTCACTTACTCTAATCAAGTAGATCTTACAGGTTCAATTATCTCTTTAGGAAATTGAGCTACTTTCAAAGCCTTTCACTTCAGCTCTCTCAATCCATTCAAAGCTCTTAGCACTGATAGTTTAAATGTAAATATTTTCCTAAAAACTTGGTCGATCGCTAACTAGTAATATTGTTCTATATGTTATTGGTAAATTTTTTTAAGAAGACAAAGATGTTATGGGAGCTAAATAGGAATTTCATCAGCCTGGTTCCAAAAGGAAAAGATCAAAACATCATGAAGCACTTTTGACTTACCTTGGTGTTCCAATATCTTGTATTAAGCCCACTTACTCAGACTTCATACCTGTACTCCAGAAAATTCACAATCAATAATTAGATCCCAAAATCATTATCTATAGCTTGTAGAGCTTAACTAATAGTTTCATTTTTTATCTCCCTTAATCTTATTGATAAACTTTGGTACGGATGCAAGAAAAAGCTAACTAAGGCAAAAATCGGTTGGATAGAGCCAAAGCAATAAAAGGGATTGGGATTTATTCCAATCAAGACATTAATCATGATCATGCTAGTAAAAGGATTCTAAAGGCTTTTCAAGTATAGGCAGTCTCTCTAGGTACGTTAGATGTATAGTTACTACATCAAAAGTTAAAATTTCTAGTGCTTAAAAATTAAATAAAATGCTTCTTCATTTCTAAATTTTTTAGTCAAGGTAAAAGATAAGGTCAAAAGTTAGTTCTCCTATAGGATTGGTGATGGAAAAAAATTCATTCTTTTATACTGATAATTAGACTCCTTATTATGGAGTATTAGAGAGCCTAAATGAATTAGCTCCTCTTAATTCATCATAACGATACCGTATTTCAGGCTCACTACAACAAAAAAAAGCTTTAGGCAATGTTAAATTTGTAACAATTTATAATTTGTTGCCTAAAACTATTATAATGCAATGGGTTTTAAAGCATGGCCTTTAGTAATATTAACAGGCAATGCTAATAGTAATTTGTTGCTATATATTTTAAAAGGCAACAAAATTAAAAGATCGTTGCTATAAAATTTTATATAAACAATAATTTAATCCATTACGACTTTAAACAATAATTAAGGGTTACAATAATTAGCCTTAGACTTAGACCTACTTTGGCCCAAGTCCTACTTGAGCCCGAGCACAATAGAGTCTAACTAAACTTGATTAAAAATATGATCTAATTTTATAAATAAAAAATAATATCATTTTTAAAAATTTTAAATCTTGAATCAGGTTAGATCAGACAATTCAAGTGCTCAACCTAAAACTTAAAAATATTTAAAAAACTAAACTTAGCTTAAATTTTGGTCAACTAGGGCGGAATCAAGCCAAATCAAACCAAAATGGGTAAATTTTGTCCCAAATAATAACAATTAAAGTATTACTATTATATATATATATATATATATAATGAAGAAATAGTTTTATGCTCTTTATAACGTTGGAGAAAAAAATGAATATAATAAAGCTTATGAGAGACAAGGCGCCAAAACATGTCAGACTTTTCACCTTTCCTTTGTTGTTTCAGAAGAATCTTTGGAGGTTTTGACTAGGTGCTAAGCTTTTGGTGTAGCGTAAGTTCCCGTTAAGTTGTTGGTGTAGCATTCACCCGTTCACTTACGGGTGCTTTACATCACTAAAAATGCTTTTTCTGTTGGTGTAGCGTTTTGTTGTCACTTACGACAGATTTGTGTTGTCACTTGTAGGTCAGGTGATATCTGTTGGCGTAGGTTCATGTAAAGGTAGCATTCTTACAGGTGCAATTTCAGTTATTTTTTGTGTTCTGTTTTTACTCTTTTTCCCCTCACTGTATTCACACTAAGAGTGAGCGTGAATATACGTGAATGGAAATATCAGTTGTTACAAGTGAATGAATGCTGAATGCTATGAAGAGCATGATTTCCATTTAAAGGGAATTTTTATTCTTAATGCGATAATAGAAGTTAAGAAGCCATAGTACTAGTAAATTTTACTTCGGGACTTCTATTTAGTATACAGACGTAAGCTATATAGGTATCTCCGGACAGCAATCTAAATATTTTCAGCATTTAACTAAAGAACTTTGACGGTAAATTTGTAGATAGTATCGAGTGTGACATCTTATGCTTATGGCTCTACATCTTATTAGGCATGAAAACTCATTTCTATGATTCGTCTTATTAAGCATGAGATCTCGAGTCTTCATCTTACTGAGCATATATGAGATCTCAATTTTGTGACCCTTTATTATGTCTTAAGAGAGGGACTGCAATAAGCGTGGAAATAACGTAGTCATATGTAAAACATGAAATCATTCATTGGAGTTGATAGCGTTGCTCATGTTAAGTGCAACAAAAGCAGAGTTAACAGGCATGTTACTAAATCTTATACATATTAGTATCCTTGGTTTGTACTTTTTTCAAAAAGGGGTAAATCTATCTTAAAATGGATCATTTATTTCATCTCTAATGAATAGTATCTCTTCTATATAAAAAAAATTAATTGCAAAGGGTAACTACAAGATTTCCTTGAATTCTTTGGAATCCTTAAGGTTTTGTAACCACAAGTTTTACTTTTATATTTTTAATAAATTTTTTATGTAATTTTTCATATTTGTTAACATATTCTATATTGTATATGTTATTTTGATGAACAGTTAGCTATCAATGGATAAGAGAGAGAGGCATTGGATGACTTTTCTCATATATAGTAATGAATATGTAAGTGTAGTTGATCGTTTTCTTAAAAAATAATTTTCTAAATTGGCTAATGGGAATGAAATTTCTTGCCCATGCAAGAAGTGTTGCAATTATTATTGGTATACAAGAAATGTTATATATGATCATTTGATTGTTAATGGAATTGCTCCAAGATATGATGGTTAGGAATTCAATAAAGAAGGGTCAACTAATGAAAATGTGGATATAGAAGATGATAATGAATTTGATAGAAGGTCTATGCATGATAATATAGATGGACTACTACTTGACACATTTAGAGACATAGATAAAGGTCCCAACAGTTGTGAAGGAGTTAGTAATGATCTAGATGCTGATGCTAAGAAGTTTTTTAAGTTTGTAGAAGAAGGAAATCAAGAATTACATCCTAGTTGTCAATGTTTTTATAAACTTTCTTTAAACATTCAATTATATCTTTTTACATGTACCCATTCAATTAGTAATGTTGCTTATATAGATCTTATATATAGATCTTATAGGTATATTTAGAGAGGCCTTTTTTAGTGCAAAGATTACTGAATCTTTTAATGCGACAAAGAAACTTGTGAAAGATTTAGAACTTCACTATGAAAAGATACATGCATATCCCAATGATTGTTTTTTATAATAAGGAAAATAATGAGAAAACAATCAGCTATAGAGTGAGTGGTGTATCTAGGTGGAAACAAAGTTGTAATAGTGAATATAACAAAGATCATTATACAACCTCATAGGTGAGGCAAATTCCAGCCAAGGTGTTGAGATATTTTTCATTAAAATTACAGTGTCGATATATTTAATCATTTACACTTAGCGATTAATGATACAAAAATGCTTAAGATACTCACTGTAATTTACATGTGATTTTAGGTATAATTTGGAAGCAAAGAAATTAAAGTGACTCGAAAGCACTATATATGGGTTATTTTTTTTAAGATCAAAATTTACTTGTCTTTATGAAAAAAGAAGAAGAAAATTAAAAGACGAGAAAAATGGAACACAAGGAAAAAGAAAAATTAAAAGCAAGCAGCATTCGGAGGCTGAAAACGACAATAGAAGAAGGAACCTAAAGGACAAAACGCAGAAGCAAGGCAGTGAGGCACAACGCAGCAGCTGGGTAACGCATATGCGGTGCGTCTGCGTTTTACGATGAACGTATAATGCATACGTCTGCGTTTTGCATTGAACGCAAGCGTATGTGTTCAGTGCAACGCATATGCATTCGTTGGGCGTGAGCACGGAAGGATTAAAAGAGCTACGCAACTTAAATTGTCACATCACCAGCACAGCTACAAGAGACGCAGTAGAGAGACGAGACACAAGCGTGAAGGCTTCGACTTGAGGCTGAAGGCGTGACCCAATAACGCGGTGGAGAAGGGAGCTTCGGCTTGGCAGGCTGGAGCTTTCAAGGAGAGACTGTGAGGGCTACGTTAGAGAGGACAACGCGTAGTGAACAGTCGGCTGGGATTCAACATTAAATTATCCCATCAATAAATAGTGCAAGGAGAAGGGTTGTGTTGGAGAGTGGGAAAAGAACAAGAAACAAAGGGATTTTTGGCTCGGGATTAAAATGGGAGCTAGAGTTTCAGAAAATACTTATGAAGGGTTAAACATCCCGATGCCGGTTTAGAGGTAATATCGACGCCAACGACCTAGGTTAAGTATTTTTTTTATTATTTTATTGTTTCTTTCTCTCATTAGAAATTGATCGTGTTATTTTGTTTTAATTGATTTGGGTATTGTGTATAGAAAATTGGATTTTCGATATTGTTCGGTTATTTGTGTATGAACCCGTTTGGTATTGTGAATTGAAGATTTTAATGCGTTCATTGAATCGTTAATTTCAAACCCATTACTAGAATTTCGATATAATCCGTGATTGTTATGTTGAAATTCATGTGTAGCGACTAATGATTCGTAATCATTAGGGATAACATAACCTAGGTTAAATGATGCATCGTATGTAGTTATTGCCTTGATTAATTGGTTTTTCTAATTCGTAATGCTACTGCCTAATTAAATATAGAGATCGTATCCTAAGTTATTCGGTGGTTAGGTTTAATTAACGATCGTATCTTGATTAAACAAAACTTAAGGGAAAACTCAGGTTAATTTTT
>JANSVA010026730.1:0-14568 GCA_025504915.1 Erythroxylum reticulatum | reverse complement strand
GTAGACCTTTCTTAAAGACTGCTAGTACTATGATTAGCATGAAAGAAGGTACCATCACCATGGAGGTAAGAGATCAAAAAGTGTGTTTCAACATGTACGACACAATGAAACACCTCCATGAGGATTATTCATTTTTAGGAGTTAACATGCTTGATATTGTTATTGATGATGCATGCTCTGAATTTGAACTCTAAAATGCTTACTCTAGCTCTTCACTGTACTCATTGAATCCTTCGATTGTCAATGATGACCCATTGGGAGAAAGGTTTTCCGTTAATGTTTTAAGTGAATCTGGACTTGTGGAGGTTGACACCGATGTGGAAAGAAGTAAAGTTGTTTCACCACAGCATGGGTATCCATCGAAGGTTCACCAAGAAAATCAGGAACCTCCGTAAAACTCAGGTTGTTTCTTTCCTTCACTTGTTTACTTACTTTTGCTCTGTGACTTATTATGACGTTGTCGAGTGCATTAGTTTGTTGCATAAGTGTAGGGGAGAAACCATTTTAGTAGGAAATTAGCTTAGCTTTTAGTTTTTACAGCAGTTTTTAAATTCAATAATTCCCATGCTAGATCTGTCTCCTGTTTTATTTTTTCTATGCTTTTCAACCTGATGCATGATACATCTTCAAGTTTGAGGAAATTGATGTGATTAATTGTGTTGCATTTTATTTTATTGAGCTTATCTGGTGCGTTATGACTTTGTATATACTCAGTTACATTGTTGTTATTCACAGAATTAAGGATCGATTGTTTATATGATTCTCATTGTGCTTTTCCCGATGTGTTATTATTAAATATCCTTCCTCTTACCTTTCAATGTGTCATGGTTTTTTAATTGTTATTCATATTAAGGACAATATAATGTTTAAGTGTGGGGGGGTTACTCAATTTTGGCAAAAATTTTTTATACATCATTTTTGTCCATTTAATTGCTTGTGCAAGTCATTTGTGTGCCCTCTGTAAATTTTTAAACTTGGTAATTAAGGTGAATTGCATGTTTTTCAAGTGTTTCTTTTTCTCTACAATTTTTTGTTGCGGCGAGCTCTTGGTTTCGCCATGGCGACACTATCCCTTTCATAAAATAAACTGTTTTAATTCTCTCATTTTAATAATTCTCCCAAATTAGATTCTTGTCACTCCTTGAGGATTTTATAAATTTCAAAGTTGTCCATATGTTTTTGAAAAAAAAAACCATCTATGTTTTTACATGATAGTTGATTTTGGATAGTTTCAATTTCAATGTTTTCACAAGAAGCAAGTGAGGGTACGCTGAGAGAGTATCATTATGCATTTTTTAACCTTGAGATTGCTTAATTGAGAAACTAACGTTGTTGGAAGGATATTTGGGCCTGAATTCTTTCATTTCTATGTGTATATGCTTAATTTCATATCTCTCTAGAACTTGTTTTAATTCTTGATCAAAACTTGATGAACTAAAATTTATTAATATAATAGAGGCATTCTTTTCAAAAACCCTACTTATCCAAACACTTAACCATTGCTAGCCCCTCAGAGACATCTTTTGAGTGCATGCATATTTCACAATTAATGTGAATGTCTCATCCCCAATTAAAGATGTCCCAAAAAAGGGTTTCTATACAAAAGAAAAGAAAGAAAAAAGTTCCAAAAGTTCCAAAAAGCATTTTACAAAAAGGAAAGCTTTCTCAAAAAAGAACAAGTTATAAAAATGTTAGATTATGTTTGTTGTTTGTTTAAACATTTTCTTACGCATAGTTGGCGTATGTTTCATGAGAAAAAATAATTGTGATGCATGTACTCATTTTTCTTCTTCTATTCAATCCATTTCATTTAGCCTTCCATATATTACAACCCTGAAAGTCCTCTTGATTCTCAAGATTATAGTTCTTATGGTGGAGAGGTAGAATTATGATAAGTTTATGGAAGAGAGTGGACTATGCAAATTGTAGAGTGAAATTATCCCAAGACAAATGAGTTGAGAGATTAAACATATTTTCGTGAGAGAAATCTCTTTTGCCCATTATCTTGGATTAAATACTTATAGTGTTCATTTTCATAGTGCTCTTTCAGTCTTCTTGGGTTGATTTCTGAGGAAATGACTTAACTAATTCTCCGATTTCATTTTTAAGTATGGTTGGAATTTTCTTTTACACTTGTGTCTCTTTGACTTTTATAAGCTTTGTCCACGAGTACAAAGGTCTAAGTGTGGGGGAATTTGATTGAACCCAAGTTTCGTATATCATTTGGTGACAATGTCATAGTTTTTATTATACTTTTTGGCTCTTATTATTAGTTTTTGTGCTTAATTTAAGTCATGATTGCTTGTTTTGAATTAATATAGTTTGAGGGTAAAATTATCACAAATAATTAGTAATTACACTAAATTGATTTTTACAACAATTGATATTGCAAACTACTATTTTTCATTGTAGGACATTCAAGAAGTAGAGCCAAGGAGTGAAGACCAAAAGCACAGGCCAACAACTCAACGAGGGTAATAGGAAAAGTTCGCTATGGCGAGGATGATGCTTTGCCACGGTGAAATCAAAAGATCTTCAAAGAAACCTTCTAGGCAAAGTTTGTCGCGACGAGGATAATGTTTGCGCTTCAACGAAAGCTGAAAGTTACATGAATGCATGAAAGATAAAGGTAGTTGTGATTGGAGTAGCCACCGAAAAAGAGCTTAGAGCTCAGAAAGTGATTAAGAGTCAAAAGCTCCCTATGTAAAATGAGCCTAGTATCCCCAACGGACATGGGACAGTTATCAATGAGCCCAGTATCCACAATGGATACAAGAAAGTTATCACTGATCCCGGTATCCACAATGGATACGAAATAGTTATAAGCACTCGATCATAACAAAGTAATAAATGAAAGTGAGTCTCACGTGCATTATATGTGAAAATTGATATGTACGTTTCAAACGAACAAAATGAACTGTGTGACTGCTCTGAATGTGAATTGTGAAATAAGTGATTAAGATGATCTGTAATGTGATTTGATTATGATTGAAATGATGTTAAATTAAGTGATTCCATAATCTGTATATGTTTTGTGATTGAGTGAGCCATCGAGGATGGTCACTCACTGAGTTCATAAAACTCACCTAAAATTTGCATTATTTTTCAGGCTCAAAAGAATTACCCCGTTGGAAAAACGGGAGTATAGCCACTACATTGAAGTAAGAGGTAGAGGTCAGGATCAGTTGACATATGTATTTGTATTTTTTATCAAATTGAGTATTTCGCAATTTTTGTATCACGTGTATTTGAATATGTTTCGATATGTACTAACCTTCCAAAGTGAAAAAGTTTATGAATGAGAATGATCTTGAGCATAACAATAATAAATGTGATTTTAATATTATGAAAGAAAAGAATGGGCCCAAAATTTGATTGTTTATTTCCGCATATGCGTATACTATTTTTCAAAAAACATTTACACCGAGTTTTAAGTGTTTGACCGTTCTAGCATGCCATCCTTACGAGATTCGCCCTTGGACATCACTCAGGATGTCAGGTACGTGTCTTGCGCAGGTGAGTGGTACAATTTGGTATCAGAGCCCAGAATTAGTATCTTACATGGGCGTTTTCGAAATATATGTCATGTTATATGCATTTTAGTCATGTCATAACAGATAACAGCAATTGATCCCTAGTTTGAGTCATATTTATATGAGTCACATGCATAAACATTCCTTAAGAGTTTGAGTTGATAGAATTAGTGACAAGAATGATGCTCCTTCAGAATGTGAGAAAATGACAATTGTGGATAATTAGAAATGGGAAATAGGATATGGTTAGATATGATAAATAATGATCCAATGCAATTGTATTGGAGGATGTATTATTGAATATGGCACCATTATTGTACTGTGGTGATATATCCCCAAATATGATAAAAATGTGAATGTATTGTCATGGATTATGTGACGAAAATAGGGAGATAAGTAGAAATGATGAGATTAAAGTGTACAAGTAGAATATAATGAAAACAGAAATTGTTATAATCTTAAGAAGATGAATTAGGAACTTAAGTAGTTATTTGATGAATGTGACAAGAGTTATGATCCACCGTAAGAATATATTAGTGAAAATTGAGATCAGAATTTATTGATGATTATACATCTATAATTCTGAATTGATTTAGAATATACATACGGGGGATGAAATAAATGACAATAGGAAGATGAGATAGAAATGAGATAAAGAAAAACAAGATGAATCAAATGAGAAGAGTTAATGCACCCAATATAGTAGTTAAATCATTATGACATGATGTAACACTAAAAGAGGTAAATTTTGGAGAATTAGAGTAAAGTTGATGTTAGTATGTGTGAATGTAAAGAAGCCCCCGATTGTGGTAGGATAAAGAGGAAAATATTGTTTAGGATCAATTAAGATCAAATCGTTACTATTGTAAGATGTAAATTGGAGAATTGTTGAAAATAAATCTCTGGATAGAACGAGATGACTTTGAAGATGCACATCTAGGAATATGCAACAAGAATCATGACTACTACCTCATCGAGTGTTGGCAAATAGAATATTGTAAGAAATGATACAAAAAAAAGGTGATCTTCTTGAGATATTAAGAATGTCTGATAAGTAATAATGGAAACAATGGTTTGATAAAGGTTACAGGAATAATAATAGATGATAGAAATAAGAAATCTTCTTTCAAATAAGAATTTCACCGAATTAGATTAAGCAAACCAGATAGTTTATTCTTAAGAATGATCAATGAAGGAATAAATCAGAAATGATATTGGAGTCCTAATCCTAATGGAGACTCAAGCATAAGATGTAGATTATGCTACTGAGAGTGTATGCGTTTTGTTAGATGTAAAGTGTCTAACTAGTGATTTGATTCTTGAATTTGAGGTGGCATTAAGTATAAGAGATATAAATTAGATTTGATGAATGTGTTACCAGCACAGAAAGTTAAGATTGCAAATAAATTGAAATGTGGGGTGCTACAAGTTGGCCGCATAAGCTAACTCAGAACTTGATACTTGAACAATGAGGTAATGTATAGAAGCATAATAGATTTTCATTTGAGCCTATGTGAGGAATTGAGGCTTTATGACTCCATTCCATATTCATTTCATTTCTTTGTTTGTGTGATGTTTCCTTAGGTAATTACCTTCAGAACTTGCTTTAAATTGGTTTAAATCTATTGATGTATGCTATATAGAAATGATTAAGGCCTTCTTGCTTTAACTTTTGGCTTAAATGACATCCATTTTATTATCCCTTACTAGCCCTATTGAGCCTTTAACCTTTTGTTTCTTGAAATCGCCTAATTTTAAAACCCACAAACCCCATTAGCTTACCCAATCACAAGTTAATAAAGTGATAAGTGATACTTGAGTGTGGGATCACAAGTTAAGAGCACATTGCATATATTTGTTATTTTCTATTCATTTTTTATGAAAAAAAAGAAGAGAAAAGAACAAAGAACAAAGAGAAAAGAGAAAAGAACAAAATAAAAAAAGAAAAGAAAAAGGGTAACATGAAGTAGCTATAATAAGTGCGAAAAAGTAGTCTTGTCTATTTGCATATCTTAGAAGTTTATCTTTGTCATCCTTTAGTACACTTAGTAGTTTATAAATGCTTGTGATAAACCCCTAAAACCTATTTAACCCACCTTAACCCTAGCCACATTACAACCCGAAACAAATCCCTTTTTATCTATCCTAGCATGTAATCATTGTGGAGAATAATTGGTGTATTAGCAAGCCTATGATAGTGTGGTTTCCTATAGGAAGTGAGAGTGAAACACTAACCAACAAACTCTTGAGGGAAATGAGTGAAATCCTTAAGGAAGGCCTATTTTGAATTTATACTTTATCTTTGAGTGATGGTTTTATGTGTTGGGTTTGCTTATGTGTATCAATGAAAATTAGTCATGATATGTGTAGTAGCTTGACATTTAAGTTGGCCAAAGTTTGAGGGATTGCATACTTTAATCTTTGTGAAAATTAAGTGATAGAATTTTTTTGGTTGTATTTGATCTTTGTTTGAGGATAAGCAAAAGTTTAAGTGTGGAGATGTTGATAGGCGTAGATTGCATTGTATTTTTATAGGTAATTTGATTTGTGTCTAGTGGTTAAGTTGATTGTTTAGTGTGTGTTGAGCTTAAAAATTGTGTTATTTTATAAATAATTGTGTTTTAGGGGTTCTTTGGGTGAGAACATATTTTTGAGCTTAAATTTTATATATATGAGGTGTCGTGATGAGTTTGTTAGTGTTTTAAGCATAAGGCCACAATCGTAGGGAGTCTGCCACATCGCTTGCACGTAGACAGACACCGAGTCACTTTCATATTCAAATTTTTTAGGGACGTTTCCGACATTTCAGGCATCAGAAAGACACTAAGGCTGCCTGAATTGGAAAAGAATATGAAGGGATAATGATGGAACCCTAGAATGGGGTCTACATTCTGTTTACATTTGGAAACCCAAAAGAGAGAGAGAAGAAGAAGAGGGCTCCGATGCTGAAGCTTCCAAGAATAGGTTATCTCCCAACGCTACTGCTTTCCCAATTGATCCAACCTGAGTTTCATTTCCTCCCCATTTATCTTTTTATTCATTTAATATGTAAGATTGAGATGGGTTGTATGGATATGGATTTTGAGTTATTAATGATGTTCTGACTTTACCTTTGGGATTTTACTTATCTTTAATATTAATCTAGTATAATTGTGTTTACTTGAGTTAGGTGTTGTGATTGATTGATATATTTACATATTTCGGTAATAAACTGAGAGGGTGAGCCGAATAAAAATGATCAAATTTGATTAACAAGAGTTAGGCGACCTAATTGACCACTTAATCAATCTAGTTAGTAATTTCATGGAGAGAGATCTCGTATGAGACCCTGTTGTTTATTAGTGAGCTTTAGAAATATTTAAAGTTGTAAGTAATTTATGAAACAAGAGATTGCATGTCTATAATTTGATTAGGGTTTACAATTTAGGGAATGGTTATAACTCGAGAGAGAGTAATCAATCCTACAATCGTCTAGAACCAACATCCCATAAACATATAAAAGGCTAGATTAGCATTGATGATAGGTAAAATCCCCTTTCCCATAACTTGAATAATTCTCTCTTCGGATTTCCACTATTGCATTATTCGATTGTTGCTAGTTTGTTTTGATTTAGTTTACTTTTCAATTATTATTCAAATTTAAGTTTTAAACAATGCACAACCTGAATTAAGTGATGCCTAAACAGAATCTCTATGGGACGATATCTACTTTTTACTATAAGTAACGACTCTTATACTTGCGATTTTTAGCGTAAAACAAGTAATTGGTTTTGCAATTCAACAACACATAGGACATCCAAAATGAAAAGAAACTATGGGCCATACTATTCTCCATTCATAATCAAGGCAAGATATTAAATATCAAAGCATATAAAACACTGGTCAGGTTATCGAAGCCTCCAAAATATTTCTGATTCATTAAACTTTTGTAGTAGTCATCAAACTAGGTTGAATCCTTAGAGAACTAAACACTAGCTTCTTAATTTCAATTAATAAAAGTAAATGGGGTTTTTTGGTTAAATAATTGATTAAATAAAATTAATATGAAAACAAATTAAATAAACTAAATTTAAATAAAGTCAAGATTACCAACCTCTGATTCAAGGGAAGATCTCGTCTAATTGTAACATTGATCATTAGTTTAAAGAAAATATTTTCACAATTCAAACAGTTATTCTGAAACATTTTAGGATAGTCATCATAAGTCTCAAATTTTCCTAAATTAATTAGTTCAAATCCAGCATCCAAACCAAAACTTGTCATCTATTGACTAGGTGTCATAGAATTTCATATCAAATAAATGATAGCAATAAGCTTAGTGAAAAAGACTATCCCTAAATTAAATAATCGAGATAGCTACAATTATTCAACTTATTTTTCTTATTTATCATAAGAAAAATATGCAATTTTATAAATAACTTATTTTCTACTTGTACCAATCCTTCATGATACTTATGGATTATTGAATTCCTTAATAGCCATAGAATAATCAACATTAAACTAAGTTGTCAGATTAATTGAATATTAATCATTCATGAAATTCAAGAACTCAAAGTAGGAAATACTTGAATTAAAACATGAATAAAAGATTTAGAGATTAAAACCTCGCAAGGTTACAACTAAAGTTTCAAATCCCCTTGAATCAGAACAATTAAATTTTGCCACACATGACTTTTGCTCTAATAACAAAAATAAAAGAAAGATAAAGAATTGCAAAGAAATGTAAAAATAGAGAACCTCGTTCTATAGTGAGGGACGTCTCTTTTATAGGGTTTTCTAATCTAATCCTAATCTAATTCTAACTTTCAAAGCTATCTATCTAAATTCAAATTCCTACATGATAATAGAAAGAAGTTTCTTAGTTAAACTCCAACCCGTCAAGTGATCAGCCGTATCCATTGTAGCAATCTCTTCACTTCATCCAAAATTCATGATTATCGTCAGTAAAGTCTCAATTTCATGCAATCTCCACTTTTCATCTCTTAAAACAAACAAACATTAATTTTAATATTTAAGCACCAAAATAAATTCAAAACAAAGGAGATAGTATCAAATAATATGTCAAAATGAGATCTTATCAAATTCCCCCACACGGGATTTATGCTTGTCCTCAAACATACATTAATTCAATATATTAATCATGTTCGTAACAACTTCTCATCTCCTTTCATGTCATCCAAAAATAAGCTAATTCACATTTAAGGGTTAAGATAAAATAATAAGTGAGAGAATAAACACTCATAAGACACATTGTTAAAACATAGCATCTTATCAATTCCATCAAAATCAATTAAACAAGATTTGACACCCTCTCATGGATTTCATTCTATACGCTTAAAGTGTTTAAGTTTCATTAAGCTCTCAAATCAAAATATAGCAAGTTTTTTCTATAAGCTTGCTCAAAAATCATATCTACACTACTAAACAAAATGAACCTATTGTTTAAATCAAAGGGACTTAATAAGGGTTGTAATATGGCTTAAGTAAGCTATGACAAGAAGAAGCTTTTTGGCTAAATAAATTGAAGTGAATCATATAAACTTATCCACACAAGTTTCAACTTAAATCAAAATTCACTTGATTCAAATAGCGTCTCTTCAAATCACTTTTCTTTTCTTTTCTTCTTACTTTCTTCTTCTTTTCTTTCCTTTCTTTCTCTCTTTTTTCTTTTATTTTTAAACAAGATATCAAACAGGAGATTTTTTTTCTTTTTACTTCTCCCTCATTTTATAAAAATGCAACTTGAATCATCTTATTTACTTTTCATGGAAATAGTCAAAATCCCATGCAAATAAGCTTATTACCATTCCTTTAATTTAGGGGTTCAAAATTATTAAGGATATCAAACAACAAAAAGGTACATTTGGCTTATAATAAGGTTATTATTCAAGAAAAGAAAGGGTAAGGCTCAAATTGGTTTTTCTAGGGATAAAAATTAAGTTAGGTTGGTTTAGGTCAAAAATAGTTATCCTAAATGCCCTCATCATCTTTATACACAAATTCATCAAAAGTATGGTCTCAACACGTATTCAAAAGCAATTTCTAGTATAAACAAGCTATGTTTGATAACACACAACAAAAAGATATGTATGAGCACATATGTGATGAATGCTCTTAGGCTCAAAGCTCATGTAGGTGTCAAAAATTGCGTAAAGTCTTGCACATTTTCATTTAACAAAATCAATGAGATACTTAAAATAATTCAATGAAAATGTTAATCATGATTGTCTCTCTCATGCATTAAATGTTAAACCAAACATTTACCCTGACTTAAGAATTATTCATGAACAATAATAAGAAAATTATGATGCTATCATGAGAAATAATTAATATATGAATCAACATATCATGAGTCCAAGCACAAATCACAAAGTTCATCATAATGAAAGCACTCATTCCCCCACACTTAAATCATACCTTGTCCCTAACATATGTATAAGATGCTCACAGATGAACAAAAATAATCAAATAAAATAAAGAATAGAGGACTCCCCTAAATTGTGAGCATCTGAACGTTATCCTCACATGTTTCTTTTTTATACTAATTTTAGAGTCTGCAGGAGATTTTTTTGTTTGCTACGGTATTTGTGTTAGCTTTAGAACATCCTATGATCCTAAACAAGATAAACAAAAGCTACTTGGAAAAATATTTAAAACAGCTTAATAATAATTAAAATTAAACTAAAAGAAAGATCAACTAAAAGTAATTGGGAAGAAGGAAAATAAATAAGTAATTAAAAATAGTAAAACTAATACTCAAAAATGATGGGCCATGGCTTGTATCTTGTGTGTGGAATTAAAACCAACACACGAGTAAGAGAGATGTGGCTTAGCTGAGGATTTGCTACTATTGGGTGCATGGCGAGTACTGCGTGTGTGTTATATGGGCTGCTAGTTTGCTTGTTTTGTGAAGAATTGTTAGTGGTTTAAGACTTGGGGTGCGCTGGTAATCTATGAGGAAGCTGTCGAATTTGTAATGGAGCTGTGGAATAGGGAAACGTTGGGCATGGATTTTGTGAGTAGGTGGGAGGCGAGTGTTTAGTGGAGTTGTTGATGGTTTGAATTTTTCTTTTAATTTCCTACAAAGACAAACAAGTAGGTTAGGGTATTGGGTTTTGTAAAAAAGTAAATAAAAATTGTTAAAATAAAATAAAAAATATTTAAGTAAATAAAGAAATTAAATGAGAAAAGAAATTTTAAGAAATTTTTTATTTATTTAAATTTCCAAAATGCTAAATCACTTAAGGCGAGATCTCGCCTTATAAGATTTATTAATCTAAAATTCCAGAGCACTAAATTACATAAGGCGAGATCTCACCTTATGATATTTATTATTCTGAAATTCCAAAACACTAAATTACATTAGGTGAGATCTCACCTTATGCATCAGTAGTCTGGAACTTTAAGACCTCTTTTTCCTTAAGCCAAATAAATTTATGTTTCAAAAACAAGCAAATGCAAAATATATATAAGTAAAACAAAATTAATAAAACTATTAAATTTTGGGTTGCCTCCTAAAAAATGCAATTGTTTAACGTCGTTATGTTCGACGTGACTTTTTCCAGTCCAATTTCTACATAATTGTAGTTTTCTAATCCTTAAGTAATACTATTAGCCCTTCCTTTTGCTCTTTAGTCAATCTTTTTGAAATGATTGTGGGTAATGACTTACCTTCACCTAAATAGACATACTTTAGGTGATTAGGTAACACCTTTAATTATATCTTCAGAGCTTGTAAACTAGATATAAGTAAAACAAAATTAATAAAAACTATCAAATTTTAGGCTGCCTCCCAAAAAACACAATTGTTTAACGTTGTTATGTTGTGACTTTTTCCTCTAATTTCTACGTAATTGTAATTTTATACTCTGTAAGTAATGCTACTAGCTCTTCCTCTTGCTCTTTAGTCAATCGTTTTGAAATAATTGTGGGTAATGACTTTCCTTCACCTAAATAGACATACTTTAGGTAATTAGGTAACACCTTCAATATATCTTTGGAGCTTGTAAAACAAAAGATAAGATTTTCTTGTGAGTTATAGTAAGTTCATTATTTAAAGTTTCCGAATCTATTAGCATTGCTGACAATGGTTCTACAACTTCACAAGTTTCATCAACTTGCTCATTCACTTCCGATTTATCTTTAAACTCAAACTCATCTTCATCACTTACTTCCTTAAACATAACCTAGACAAATGAATCTACAATATCTATATGATAGAAAGATTGAAAATCATTTGGGTGCTTCATTGTTTCAAAAATATTGACCTTCACTATCTTTACATCAAATCCAATAGAAAGAGTACCCTTATCCATATCAATTTTTCTCTTGGTCGTCCTCATAAATGATCAATCCAACAAAATCGAAACTGAATGTTCAACACTATCTCCATCCATTTTCAAGATGTAAAAATCCACTGGAAATACCAAACCATTAACTTGGACTAAAACATCTTCTATAACACCAGTAGTACGAACATGCGAACAATTAGCTAGTTGAATAATCACATTAGTTTTTTGCAAAGAATTTAGAATTAAAGCTCGATAAATTAAGAATGGAATGAAATTAATAGATGCAGCTATGTCTAGCATGGCACGCTCAATTTTCTTATTACCAATAACACGTGGAAGTGTAAACATACCTGAATCTTTGCAATTTTTTGATATTTTCCAATTTATCATAGCTAATATAATCTTACCCAAAATTTTTCTCTCCTTATCCTTCAGCTTCCTTTTATTTGTGCACAACTCTTTTAAGAATTTTGCGTATTTCGAAACTTGCTTGATGGCTTCCATAAGTGGTATATTGATTTCCATCTTTTTGAAAGTTTCTAAGATCTCTTTCATATTCATCATCTTTTGGTTTAGCCAACCTGTTATGAAAAGGAGGTAAATGTGCATTAATTTATATTGATGAAGATGAATCATTTTTTAGCTTTATTGATTCTTAATTTAGAAGTTCTTCCTTCTTTTCTCCATCATCATGCTTTTCTATCTCCATCGGTAAAGAAGTTCCAGATTGAATTTCCTGACCACTTCTCAAAGTCATTTCACTCACTTTCTCCTTAGGATTCACCACCGTTTAGGAAGGTAATTTTCCTAATGTTCGTGCTTCCAATTTACTTACTCAGGTGGCTAATTGAGTGATTTGGTTTCCTAAGTTTTGAAGGCTTACCTTTGTTTACTATTGAAATTGTAAGTATTACTTAACAATTTCATCCAAAGGCATACCTAAATTTGAAAATAGAGGTTGAGCATATATAGGGGTTTGAGGTTGTTTAAAATTGTGAGATGGATACTATTGTTGCCCTCCTTGATTTTCATAGCTAAAGTTTGGATGATCCCTCCATCTTGGATTATAGTGATTGGAATAAGGATACTTTTGTTGAGGATAGCCAGGAAAAGCCCCTATTGCGTTAGTTTCTTGAAGAGAGTTTTGTTGCAATGCAGGGCACAAATTAGTAGGATGTCCAAGGAATGAGCATATTTCATACACTCTTGTAGATTGCAATTGACCTGTAGATAATTGACAAACTAGAGTAGTTAAATCTAAAATTTTATCCTCAAGGTATGTGTTACTTACCTCATTCACACGCTTAACATCTTTATCCATCCTTATCACAAATTGTTGAGAATTTTTGGCCATAATTGATATCAATTGTCTGGCCACCTTAGGTGTTTTGTTTACCAAAGCTCCTCTCCTAACTACATCAATCATACTTCAATCCATTGGCAATAGTCCTTCATAAAAGTATTGAATCAGAAGTTGATTAGGAATTTGGTGATTTGGGTAACTGACACATAACTCCTTAAACCTTTCCCAATATTCATATAATTTTTCTCCCATAATTTTTTAATCCCACATATCTCCTTTTTGATATTTGTTGCTCGTGATGCAAAAAAAATTCTCCAAAACATTCTTTTCATCTCGTTCCATATTGTCAATAAGTCAAGTGGAAGATAATATAGTCAATCATTTGCCTTGCCTTTTAATAAGAACAAAAAGGCCCTGAGATTAATTTGTTCTTCTGGCACCCTTTATGGTTTCATTCCAGAGTAAACAACATAAAATTCCTTCAGGTGTTTATGTGAATTTTCACCTACAAGATCCCTAAAAATAGGCAGTAAGTGAATCAAACCAGATTTCAATTCGAAATCTACCTCAACATCTAAAAATCAAATGCACAAATATTGTTGATTCAAATTTGGTGCCGCTAACTCCCTCAACATCCTAGGGTTGATATTTGCCATATTTTCATCCACTTCTTGAAAATTAGAGTCTTCACTAATTGTTAGATCTACGTCAACTTTCACATCTAAAGGTGAGTGACCACTTCCTTGCTTAATCTCTTTTCTCAGACAACATACTATCTTCTCAATTCTGGATTATATTGCAATTGACCTGTATGAAAGACACGAGTCATACAAGATAAGAGGTTAGCAGCAATTGTAAAAATAAAAATGCAAAAAAAATACAAAACTTGAAATAATTCCCTGCAACAGTGCCAAATTTTGTTTGGGTTGTTAAAGCCCCCAAAATAGTTATGATTCTTCAAACTTTTGTAGTACTTGTGGAGCTAGGTCAAATCCCGAGAGAACTAAACATTAGCTTCTTAATTTCCATTAATAAAAGTAAATGGGTTTTTTGATTAAATAACTAATTAACTAAAATTAATACAAAAAAATTAAATCAAATGAATTTAAATATGAGAAAGTCAAGATTACCAAACTCCAATTCAAGGGAAATATCTCATCTAAGTGTAACATTGATCATTAGTTTAAAGAGAATATTTTCACAATTCAACCAGTTAGTCCAAAACATATTAGGATAGTCGTAATTAGTCTCAAATTTTCCTAAATTAATTAGTTCAACCTTAGCATTCAAACTAAAAATCATCATCCATTGACTGGATGTGATAGCATTCCATATTAAATAAATGATAACAATAAGCTTAGTGAAAAAGACTAACCTTAAATTAAATAATTAAGATAACTGCAATTATTCAACTTAATTTTCATGTTTATTATAAGTTAAA
>JANSVA010026713.1:0-14570 GCA_025504915.1 Erythroxylum reticulatum | reverse complement strand
CCCATCTTTCTTCTTTTTAAACAACACTGGATCTCGTCAAGGTGAAACGCTATGCCTAATAAAATCCTTTTCTAGCAAATCCTGTAGATGTGCCTTCAACTGCTTTATTTCCTTAAGAGCCATCTTATATGGAAGAATGGATATAGGAGTAGTACTTGGAGATAAGTCAATAGCAAACTCTATCTCCTCATCTAGAGGTAAACTAGATAGCTCGGCAGGAAACACATCCAGGAATTACCTAACCCTGGGAATGTCCTGCACATTTTGCTCAGCCTTAGTATTAATGACGTGGGCCAAATATGCCTCATATCTTCCTTCCATCAACCTCAATGCAGTCATAAATGATATCAACCTAGCTAACACTACTTGACTAATTCCTTTGAATACTATTCTTGACTGACTAGGAGATTCTAGCACTACCTCCTTGGCATAGCAGTTTATAATAGCCCTATGAGAAATAAGACAATCCATGCCTAAGATGATGTCTATCTTTCTTAGCTGTAGTATAATAAGGTCTGTCCCTAATACTGCTTGATCAATCTAAATTAGACATCTTTTGCAGACTTCTCCTATCACTATAGTACTACCTATTGGTGTACTCACCTCTAATCTATCCTCTAACTGCTCTCTATCATAATGTAGCCTAAATGCCAAATGCAGTGCGATAAAAAATGTGTGGATCCTAGATCTAGCAATGAAAATGCTTTATGATCATAAATAAGGAGCGCATCTATTATAACATCCGTAGAGTCCTGAGCCTCCTGCCTGGTCATGGCATAGACTTGGGCTTGGGACTATGGTCGGTTGCTATATACCTCAGTCCTCATAGAAGGACTCCTAGAGCTTACTCTGCCTCTACCTTGGCCCCTCTGTCAAGACCTACTACCTCTACTCTATTGGACCGTAACATCACTCCCAAATCCCCCACTTGCACTAGACTAGGCTTCAGCAATGACCGGACAATCTATGATTTTATGCTCTAAAAAGCCACATCCAAAACAAGTTCTTGAAACGGTCCAGCACTCTCCACCATGTCTATTCCCATAATGCTTACATGGGGTCCACTAACTTTACACTGTACCTCTTCCATGACTAGTGTATGTAAAACCACCCCTTTGTCTAAATCTTGACTGCCTTGATCTAGTTGGTGGTCTAAAAGCTCTGTTCTGGCACTTACTAAATCTTCTACCAAAACCACTTTGACTCTCACTCGACTTCTTCATTTTGGACCCTTGCTTAGTCTCTGCTTACCTCTCTCTTAGTAAGCGCTCAATCCTAATAGAAACATCTCTTAACTCAGTCAAACTACTCAAGTTAGAAATGGCCAACGTGATTCTTATCTCCATATTAAGTCCATCCTCAAACCTCCTACACTTGTCTTCTTCGGTAGGAATCAAAGTAGTATTATAACTCATCAACTCGTTAAACTAGATCTCATACTTTACCACTAACATCCTACCCTGTTTCAAATCCAGGAACTCCTTCATCTTCCAGTCTAAGTAGATCTTGGACATGTAGTTATCTTTAAAGACCCTCAGAAAGTCTTCCTACTTCAAGAGGAACAGCCTGGTGGTACTGCTTGGGATAGTCTTCCACCAATAATAAGCTAGGCCCTATATTAAGGACACTACATAGCCGAACCTCTCGTCTGGCTCGTAGTCCATATGATTAAAAGCTCTTTTAGTCATTTCTAGCCATTCCTCGGCCTCAGCAAGGTATATGCTACCATAAAAATCCATAACCCCCTACGTCCGCAGCCTATTGTACCTCCTCTCCCTTCTCTCGGGAACTCTTGGAGGCATCTCCTCTAATAGAGGTACTAAGCACTCCCTACTGGCTCCTATCAATCTTAGGACAACTGGTTCTCGTAACTGACCACCTAGGGCAGATGACCTATAACAAACAATAACTCTAATCATTATCTATATTTTTCACTATATTTTGTGCTTAACATTTCCTAGATATCCCTATGGATGCCAACCATGCTCTGATATCACCAAATGTAGCGCCCTTATCCTAAGATATATACCGAAACACCCTGTGAATATTCCAATACATAACCTAAGATAATGGTGCACTACGTTCCATCACAACATTCACTTAACATAGCATCTTCTATCTTTATTTTCTTATAAACATCATAAGGAAGGTCATAATATATAAAAACCAAAATTTCCTCATTTCATTTCATAAAAATCGAATATTTACAACATATCTTTCAATGTCCATAACGATACATCAATATAGTCTAATACAAAAACGTGCTACATAAAAGAGGAAGACATATAAAATCTATCCAATCTGTCCATATCCAGCTGACCGACCTTTGAGCCATTCTTCTTATTTTCAAAAGTAAAAGTCCACACTACTTGTCACATCCCTCAGTAACTAATATTGTCTCTCGGTCTTAAAAAATCAATATTGTAATTTTGATGAGTTTTGAGAACTTAATGAGGTAACCATCATCGATGGTTAACTCAATTCATGCATGACAACAATACATATAACATATTATTCACATCCTTTTGAATATTCATAAAATGTTACATTTCACTTTTAAAGCAATCATCATAATCCTTTCATTCATATACAATACATATATCAAGTACAATTGCAGTGCATGTGGGACTCAATTTCATTTATTATTGTCGTTGTGACCGAGTGCCTTTTTACTAGCTCATATCCCTTAATGGATACTGAGCTGTGTCAAATTATGTCTCACATCCCTTAGTAGATACCGAGTACATTTACAACTGAGCCTGAGGCTCTAATCACATTCTGATCTTTAAGCTCTTTATCCTGGTGAGTTTTGTTATAACTTCCTTTATCTTACATACATTCATGTATTGAATGTTTCACGTAACATATTCTAAGTCAATCATATGATTAGACATTCACATTCAGATCACATTTATCATCAGAACTTAGTCCAAAATTTGATAGAATTGTTGAGAAACAATTATTTCATCACATTCACATACAAGGAGCAGTTCAATAACTCATTCATACACCAGAATCATCAAACATTGATTGTCCAGAAGCAACACAATCAATTCACATTCATTTAATAATTCAAACATAATATAAAGCAAACAAGTAATTGGGTGAGACCGTCTAGGTTAGTCACAGGTTACTCTCGATGCTAATGCCTAGAAGTTCTGACAACGTTTAGAGCTTAACATTCCAGTTGCTCCTCTATATCACATAATAAACACATATCACAATTTGCACAATTATAAGTGTTTATTAATGCACTTGTATATATAAGCAATATGAACAATGCATGTCCTGACAATCCTAGGTATCACTCTTTTATTCTCATCATGTACACACTCATTATCCCATATCGGTCGGAGAGGCGAATGAAGCGTGCCTTATAAAGTTGTGGCAACCTCTCCCTTGTAGACACATTTTTGATGCCCTAATACACCGAATCCTATCAGAATTTTGAAAATTGTGCTTGGGCAAGAGTAGTACCAAGATGGGTGACCTCCTAAGAAGTCCTACAGGAGTAGTGTCCAAAAAAGGCCTACATACTGGAAAAGCAAAACTGTGAGGGCCAGGAGCACCAAAGTTTTGGCCTAAAGCAGACAATATCTGCGAGCGGGTGGCCTGGGCTGTTACATTTGGTATTAGAGCTAGTACCGAGATGGTATGCCAATAAGGATGTTGGGCCCCAAAAGGGGTAGATACTTGTTATCCCATATTGGTCGAAGAGGTAAACGAAGCATGTCCTAGAAGGTCGTGGAAACCTCTCCCTCGTAGAATCGTTTTCTATACCTTAACGCACCAAATCCTATCAGAACTCTGAAGTTAAATGTGCTTAGGTAAGTGTAATACTAGGATGGGTGACCTCCTGGGAAGTCCCGCGGGAGTAGTGTCCAAAAGAGGCCTACATGCTGGAAAAAAAAATCGTGAAGGTCAGGAGCACTAAGGATTTGGCCCAAAGCAGACAATATTTGCAAGTGGGTGGTCTGGGTTGTTACACTTGTGGTGGCATCTGTGGTGCTCTAACCCCAGTCTATTGCTACACAGTGTGTTGTGCCTGCCATGTCATCACCTGTTACAGTTCCTTCCTCGACACTTGTGGTAAACTTGGCTGTGCTCCCGCTGGTGGCGTTACAGTGTGAGGCTGCCTATGAGCTAAAGATCTAGCTACCACTAGTTTTGCAACTACTTCAACATTATACTCCTCCGGCTCGGGTCGCAAAGGTTCAATATTGCAATGCCTTCCCCTTCCTCGTCCAACCATGCTATTATTAAAAAATCAAAGAAAAGACATTATTTAATAAAATAAACTGGGCTAAGCCTAGCTTATCTAATATCCCAAACATCCTAATAAATGTCGACAAGTACTCTGATTGAGGGAAATATCATCCAATAGTTAAGGACGTCAACTTAACGATCAGAGACTTAATTTCTCAACTAAAGACTATCTACACCCAGAATCAACTCCTAAGGCTCAGGAACATTTTGAAAATAGAAATAACACTTTTGAAAATACAAAACCATGCTTTGATATCATTTGTAATAGCCCAGACCACCCATCTATAGATATTGTCCGCTCTGGATTGCCCTTAGGGTCAAACCCCTCACGGTTTTGCTCTTCCCAACTTTAGAAAAACAGGTCTTGTAGGGGAGAGGTATCCATACCCTTATAAGGCATACTTCGTTCTCCTCTCTAACTGATGTGGGATCTCACACTCTCTACCCCCTTAGGGCATAGCCTAGTAGGTACAACAATTCAGGTATCAACTCTAATACCATTTGTAACAGCCCAAACCACCCATTCATAGATATTGCCTGCTTTGGGTTGCCCCTAGGGCCAAACCCCTCATGATTTTGCTCTTCCAACCTTTGAAAAAAATGCATCTTGTGGGGGAGAGGTATCCATAGCTTTATAAGGCATACTTCATTCTCCTCTCTAACCGATGTGGGATCTCAGACTAGGGATCATAGCCTTTATTTTGACCTATGGCTATGAAGTTGTTCTCCCTATAGAAGTAGTAAGGTCATCTTTAGGAGTAGATAGGCATAATACTTTAAAGGTTTTTAACTATTCTAATGTAATAATGATGGAAATAGAGGATCTAAATGAAATTAGTATCTAGGCTTTGAATAACATGATTATACAAAATAGAATGTGCCAAAATTTTACAATAAAAAAGTTCATTGATGGGAATTTAAACAAGGTGATTTGGTGTGGAAAGCAATTTTTCCACCTAGAATAAAAGATAGAGAGTGAAAAATAATTAGGAAGAGCCATTTATAATTTATAGGGTCTTAGAAATTGACTATCTAGCCTAGAGAGGCAAACCTCAAAAACATATTATTAATGGGAAATAATTGAAATCCTATATGCCTACTCTATGGGAGAGATTAGGTTTAAAAAGGACATGAATAAAATTCTCTAATAAATCAACAACACTTAAAATAATTGTGTAAGTAGTAATTGTTATAAGAAAAATAAAATTCAAAACCAAACAAGCCAAGATATAGTCAACAAATTGTTCAAAAAACATTTAGGGAATTCAAAGTTGATCCAGGTCAAAAGACTGGATCTTACGCCATTGTTTGATTCAATAAACTTGATTCTTTTTATCTTGTTTGAAATATTGTTTCCAAAGGCCCATTATTTCTTTTTACAGTATCAATGATTTTCCCATCTCTTTAATTACCTATTTGACTTTATTGAGTTCCTACTTTAGAATCTCTTGCTTCTACTTAATCAACTTGATGGCTCTTTGATGTTTAAAAGCCTAATCCTCTAAGGTGTAGAATTCTTTCTTTAGCTATTGAATTTGTGCCAAGATATTTTCATCTTACGCCATTGTTTGATTCAATAAACTTGATTCTTTTTATCTTGTTTGAAATATTGTTTCCAAAGGCCCATTATTTCTTTTTACAGTATCAATGATTTTCCCATCTCTTTAATTACCTATTTGACTTTATTGAGTTCCTACTTTAGAATCTCTTGCTTCTACTTAATCAACTTGATGGCTCTTTGATGTTTAAAAGCCTAATCCTCTAAGGTGTAGAATTCTTTCTTTAGCTATTGAATTTGTGCCAAGATATTTTCACCTTTGGTTTCCTCTATTTCATAATCCTCTCAACATTTTTATTAAGGACTTATTTTCTTAGAGTAAGCAACTTAGTTGTTACAGGATTTCTTAAATAAAGAGAACTTTTCTTAGAAGTCCTCCAATAGAAGGCAATTGATTCACATAACCAATATATGGCAACATACTTGGAAAATAGTTGCATTGATTTTTAGTCAAGAATTTGTGTTTTTATAACATCTTGATCTTCAGAGACTCTTTAAGTCTTGGAAGCTTCTTATATATACAGGATGGCACAATGCTAAAAGGACTATCAGGCAAGACGTTTAGGAAGCTTAGATCAAAAACTTCCTTGTTATTGCTATCCAAACATCTACAGCCAAAAACATATAAAAGAGCTTATCAATAAGTTTTGAGGATTTTGATATGTGCTTAATTACCTATGTGCTAATTCAATAAAACTTAGTGTTTAATTATATGAAAAGGCTTAAGATACTCACTTTAGTTTATAATTGATTTTAGGTACAATTCGGAAGTGAAAAAGCTAAAGTGAGTTGAAAGCACTATATTTGAGCTAATTTTTGAATATTCACACTCAGTTGTCTTCATAGAACAAGAATATGAAGGGTTGGAGTGAAAAGAAGAAAAGAAAATGCAAAGAACATGAAGAAAATGATTTCAACATGGTTCATGGCCAAATAATTAAAATGTCACAACCGTGAGCATTATCTCACGACTGTGATGTCACGGGTGTGATAAACCACTTATACTCATGACACACAATTCACCACTGTGAGTGGTTATACCTGGTTTGACAACCCATGTCACACTCGTGATACACTACCACCTCACCCCTTTTTAACCTTAAGTTTTAATATAAATAGGGAAGAGTGCGACAACAAAAAACATGTGTTGTTGGGGGAAAATGTTTTAAGGGAGTGAGATCTTGGTTTTTGAAAGAGAATGGTTAGAACTCTCATCTATTGGGGATCCAAGGAGGGCTAGCTTCTCGATTCCAGTTCAGAAGTGATATCAATGTTGAAGAACCCGATTAATCATTTCTTTCATTATTTTTGTTGTTCTTTCTCTCTTTAGGGATTGATTATGTTATTTTCTGCTTATGGATTTGGGTTTTAATGTATGAATGATATTTATTATCGTTATTATTGGATTGTTTATGTATGAACCCATTGTTAGATTCTTTAGCACCATTCATAATTGTTGTGCTTAGGTATTGCTAGAAACTTCAATAAAATTTGTAGTTGTTATGTTGAGAATCATTTAAAGTAAGGGTTTTGGATCATTAGGGAAACAATTCGTAACCTAGGTTAAATGACCCTATTGTATGTGGTGTTTCCTTGATTATTCTGTTTTTTTAATTCATAATGCTACTACCCAATTGAATCTAGAGATCGTATCCTAAGTTATTTGGTAGTTAGGTTTAATTAATAAGCGTATCTTAATTAAACACTACTTAAAGGACAATAGAGTTAATAAAGCTTATCATTAACCCACAATTAATAGTTTACAAGGGAGGTAAGAGAGTAATAAATCAATGATGTATGTTTAACTGAGTGTACACTAAGATTGAACCGATGACCTAGTCTTGAATGATTTCATTACTTCTGTCATTTTCAAATGTTCCTTTAATTTGTTTTCAAAAGTTTTGTTTTACTTTATTTTGTTATTAAACCAAAACACCCTATAACCTAAACATTGAACATTTTCTTTTCACAAGGTTTACACACAATCTCTGTGGGATCAACCTAGACTCAACACTACTATAATTATAGGTCCAGTTATTTTGAGTAGTGTTACGATGCGCTACATCAATTTTGACATTGTTGTCGAGAAGTGCAGTGTTTTACTTTTACTTTTTTATTTTAATTGGTGTTTTGCATATATTTGTTCATAATAAGGTTTCGAATTTGTTTCTTGACCTTTTCGTTTTTTGTTTAGTGTTTTTGTGATGAAAAAATTTAAAATTACATAGATGGAAGTAATTTTTTCTACAACTCATTTTCCCAATCTTATAACCAAGTTTGGAACAATCATAGTAACTTTATTTATGGATAGGATAATAAAAAAAAATACTTCCTTGATGGTTTATAGACACACAACAATTCTTGTATAAACCAAAAGCTTCTTATTGCAACTTAGGTACATCTCTAGAAAATTTAGTTAGATCTCTTATTACTATTACTCTATAATTTCAGCAAGAAATCAGATCTAGAATCCAGAACTTTGTAAGTTAGATGGGTCAGATGATGAAAGGTCTCGATCGCCTAGAATCATAAAGCAAAAAGATGCAATAATCTCAATATGAGTTGTACATAAGCGACGTTAGTGTAGAGACCTTATAGAGGGAAGAGGAGCTTAAGAATCTTGAGTGAATAACTTAAAGAATTTCTTATATTGAAGAAGTGGACAAGGAGCTAGAAGCATAAAAGGATACTTTTTTAGCTCGAAGGTAAATACTGAGTTCCTAATTGTTGTTAAGATTAAATCATTATCTTCAGCTAGCAAGGTAGAGAAATTGAACAAATAAGAAAAAGGTGAGGAGACATCCAACATCTTTGCAGAGTTTATGGACTTATTAGAGATTAAGAATTTAAAGATAGGGAAGATGCTGCAGGTGAATGATCATCAACTTAAACCTTACCTAAACAACCTTACGTGGAGGAAGAGCAAATTGTGACACCAAAAGATCATAATTTCATCACATGAGGAGAAGAAGAAGTTAAGAAAATGAAAATAAACAAAAACGCTTATTGGGAGGCAACCTAAGGGAAGTTAACTTCTTTTCTTTACATTTTGGAATTTTTTTTCTTATATGCATGTGTGTTTTTAGGCTTGTTTGTTTCTTACCTGTTTTTAAGTTTTCAACAAAAAGAGAACAAGAACCAAACAAGCACACTAACATTTTCTCTTTTTTTATTACTACTAGGATTAGGTAGTGATGATTAGAGTGTGAATTGACTATAAGAATCTATGAAAACTTTGGAATGTACTTTTGCTGATGTGATTGGTTAATATACATTATCTTTAAAAGAGTAGTAACTAGTGGTAGACAAAAGCCAGTGACATTTTAAGCCTTATTAAACTAACACAATCATATTAGCTTGAATATCTTTTGCTTATGTGTGACCTTCATGACATGTACATCTTGACTTTTCTTTGTCTTTCTATTTAAGACCACACTTTTATCTCATGCATTAACATGGAAATGATAAAGGCATGCTTTCTATTCTCAAACTACATTGGCCAAATAACCTACCCCTTGATATGAATTTTCCTTTGTTAAATTTCTTGAGTTTTATTTATCTGTTCTTTTTGTATTAATCACATTACATGCTATTAAGCTTAACCAAAAGTCCTACCTAAGCTATAAAGCTAGTAGAGCATTTGTTAATTATTAATGATTGTGGATGTACAAAAATCTAAGTGTGGGGGTGTGTATATATGTGGGTTGTTTATATTTGTCAAAATGTCAAGTTATAAATTCCACTATTGGTGTAGCTTCTTTTATTTTTTTATATTTTTATATAAAAAAGAAAGAAAGAGAAAGAATGGAAAAGATAAAAAGAATTTTTTAAAAAAATAAAAGTATCAAAGAGGGAATGCATATGTTTTGCAATGTTAATAATTATTAGTTTTTCCTCTTAAAGTTCTAATGAAAGGGTTACTTCAGCATAATGTGAATGAGGGAGAAGTAGTTCTTAGGGGTCACTCCTTATAGTTATAAAGCCTTATTTATAGTGAACTTCTACGAGTGATATATGTTTGATGTGATTTATGGTGTGAGAGCTTGAATTTAAGGTAGGAAACATGGTTTTTTCTCTCAACACAATTGATGTATACAATTATGAGTGAATTTTTCTTTTTACGTTAGATGTTATAGTGAGTGTTTTTATTGTTTTACTAGCTTTAATGGCTTTTATGCTACTTTAGCCAAACACATCTCACCTTACCCTGGCCCACATTATAACCTTGAAAAGTCCTTTAATTTGATGTGGTTTATAGTGTGAGAGCTTGAATTTAAGCTAGGAAACATGATTTTTTCACTCAACGCAATTGACGTATACAATTGTGAGTGAATTTTGCTTTTTGTGCTTAATGTTATATTGAGCGTTTTTCTTGTTTTACTAGCTCTAATGGCTTTTATGCTACTTTACCCAAACATATCCCTCTTTACCCTTACCCAGATTATAACCTTGAAAAGTCCTTTAATTGATGATTATGCATGTGAACCTTTAGTGGTGGAGAAATGAAATTATTTACAAAGTTATGGAATTTCCTATTTGTAAATGATAGTTGAGTGCACCCATGAATACATCATATTTAAACACGTTTTCCAAGTCTAAATCTAGATTGCTTAGTTTCAAAATGTGTTAAATGTTGATTGATAACGAGTAAAGCATTGAATGTTGAATTCTTGTTATAGTTTTTGAAAGTTATTCATATTTGCTTATGACTATCTATTCTTGAGAAATATGGAAAATAAGTAAATGTTTTTGGGTCTGTGATTTTGATTATGATGTTTTGCATGAGGACGGTTAAAAGTTAAGAGTGGGAGAAATTGAAATGTGCTGACTGTTAAATGCTAAGAGTGTGAGAAATTGATATATGGTTAATTGATTATGTATATGTTCAATAAAAGTTAGTGATTCATGATATGAAAATGCTTAAGATACTTATTTTAGTTTATAATTGATTTTAGGTACAATTTGGAAGAGAATAAGCTAAAGTGAGTCAGAAGCACTATAGTTAAGTTGTTTTCGAAGATTCACACTCACTTGTCTTCTTGGAATAAGAAAGAAGGATTACAATAAAAAAAAGACAGGAAAATGGAAAGAACATGACAAAAATGCTGTCAATATAGCTTACGGCCAAACAATTAAAATGTCATAGTCATAAGCATTGTCTTATAATTGTGACGTGAATTGCGTGGGTGTGACACACCTCTCACGCCCATACTAAGGTGTGTCACGAGTGTGACACACCACTCACACCTGTGGTAAACAATTAACCATTATGAGTGGTTATGCATGGGTGTGACAGTTCCTATGATACACTGCCACCTGCCCCTTTTCAACCTTATATTTTTAGTAAAAATGGGGAAGAGCACAATGACAAAAAACATGTTTCGTAAAGGGAAAACATTTTAAGGGTATGAGTTTTAGTTCTTAATGAAGAATGTTAGGGGAAAGTGAGCTTTGGTTTTTAAAGGAGAATGGGCAAAAACCCAGTTAAGCATCTCTTTCATTGTTTATGTTTTTCTTTCTCTCTTTAGGAATTGATTTGTTATCCTATGCTTATGGATTTGGGTTTTCATTCATCAATGATCTTTATTCTTATTATCGTCATATTATTTACGTATGAATCCAATGTTAGAATCTTGAGAATAATCTATAATTGTTGTGTTTGGGTATTACTATAATCTTCAACAAAAATTCGTAATTGCTATATTAAGATTCATTTATAGCTATTAATGGTTATGGATCATTAGGGATACAATCCATAATTGTTGTGTTTTCTAATAGGGATAACATAACCTAAGTTTGTTGGAGTTATATAAATATAGTGCCCTAGAAAGCAAGTGTATTTACTTATAATTTAATTTTCTTCTAGTTACTTTTATAATGAAAATATTTATTATTAATGAAACAAAAGAGTTTGGTTTTTATGATCATTTTATATCCAGTCATAAGGTACCGAGATTATTTTGTAAGCAATATACATATACATAGATATGTATAGGAAATATGTATGTTATAAGAATCTAAAATAATGGATTCATAGTTGAATAATTAAGTTGATCGCTTGATTGTAGTTTAGACTATAGTGTTGCGATTTATCTCCGTGCAAGCAAAAGAGTTAACTTCAAGGAATGATGAGTTTCATATCATGATAGTAGTTGACTATCAATAATGGCATTGTTAAATGAATAAGGAATCAAGTATGTTTTAAAGAATAAAGTGGGCCATTACTTTTATCTTAAAACATATAACTTAAGCATTCGTTTATTATAGACCACAAACTTGAAGAGTGGTGAACACATATGTGTTTCATTATAATTCTTGATATGATCGGAATGGACTTTTATAGATTATCAATCCAATGTCTGTATATTGGAATTATTAATTGAAACATGTATTAGGGAACATTCACTCAAATAAAGAGTTTATAGCGACATTATCATTTCTAGATGTTTTATGGAGATTGGTGATTAAATTGGCACCAATAGTTTGATGGACTTGCTACCCATCAAGTCTTAACACCAAGATGAGATCTTGTGTATTGATCACCACATAGAGTAAAACTTTAGATCTAGAAGGAAAAACTAACATAAGGGAAAAACGATAAATTTACCCATTTTTGTGCGGATGAATTTAATATAGTTCATATTACAGTTTACAATTAGGCATCTTATTTGAAACATGTGTTCTCATAATATTTAGTAATTCAAGATTTCAACTAATTGTCTTTAGTGGAATGAAATTTAGTTAATAAGCTAGAATTAATTCTAATAAGATTAAATTAATTCCGGGCTTATTGGAGCTTGAATTATATAACTCTAATTAGATTCTCTATTTGGCTTTTAGGAAGGTTATCAAACAAAGTAAGAAATCCAAACAGATGTTTAAAAGTGTATGATTGAATGTTGGGCTTAGACTAATTAATTGTTACTTAGAAGCCCAAATGAACATTCAGAAATGGGTTAGACTTTGGTTTAATTTGATTAATTACATTAAAACAAAATTATTAAAGATAAATAGAGGAGGAACTTTAGTTTAATGGGTTAAATGTGTAAGTGCACATTTAGCATTGATTTGCTATATTAAAGATGGTTTTAACATGCTTTATCATCATTAACTAGAGTAATGATGTTATCATTAAATGGTTTAATGACTGTCTTTTAATGATAGCATGTAACCTTTTAGTGTTCGTTGGATGAAAGAAGAAGGGAGAACATATGATGGACCATCTTTCTTCTTTCATCACAAAACTGAATATGATATGTCTCATTTAGGTTAATAGTCTTTTCATAAGGCCATCTTAAAGACAAATAAGAAGAGTCTCATTTATTGGCTTCTTTATGATTGATTAAAAAATGAAATGATGCCTTTGATGCAAATCTCTTCCTTCTTTTGATATTAACTGAAATTGAGAAGAAGTGAGAAGGTGTTCTTGCATTTTTGACTCTCTCTCTCCTATCTTGCATGGTATAGCCGAAAATTACATGAGAAGTGTCTCATCTTTGGCTTCATTCTTCTAAGGAAAAATCTCTTCAAGTTTTTCTTCTCCATTGCAATCAAAGGATCTTGTTATCTTAGTTGTCCAAGGAGAACAAGTGGTTGATCGGATTGATCAAGGATACAATAATGAGAAGAGGATACATTACCTTGGAGTGGATACATTACCGAGGATAGGATAGCATGACGAGGAGTTAAAGCTGTAGCGAAGGAGTCGGTAATAAGTTTCATCTTGTGTTTATACAAATGCTTATCCTCATACCTTATCAGATATGGCTATGTATGTTGATTTGGATATATTGCTTCTGCTGCAATTTTTGATTTCTAAAAAGTTTTGAAATCTACCGTTTCATCCAAATATGACATGCTTATGTTTTCGATCCAATAATTCGTATCAAAGCCAATTTTCTTATGCATAATTTTGGTTCTTATATGTGATTTATGGGTTGGCATTATTTTTTTTCTGCTGCATATTTTTATGTGATAGAAATATATATGGTATATGTTTTGCTCTTTTGCTTGTCTATAAAATCTAAAGTTACCTTGTAAGTCTCCTTCATTTGGTTTGTAACAAGGAGGGTGGCCTATCGTCGTCATGTTTCCTCCTTGGTTTCATTTTAATGTTTTCGTTGATTATGTAATGTACAAAATCATATAATGATGAAGATGAAGAAGCCATGGATGAAGAAATGAATAGGTAAAGGTTTTGGTTTTGGTTTTGCTTATTATGTGTTGGTTAAATTTTGGATTTTTAGAAAACAAAAGTGTTGGAATTTTGTTTTAACAAATTTTCAGTTGTATGAACTTTTTTACAACAATGTTTCGATTTTTGCAAGTTCTGGAATTTTTATGTCATATATATATGTTTCAGTTTTGGTGAAAAGAAGTGTAGAATTTTGTTTTCTTTTGGACAAAAATTCAGTTTTATGAAAATAGAAAATTTTTACTGGAAAAGAAAAACCATTAACACTTTTTACCGAATAGGTTGGGTCATATGAGCAAAGAGTTCAAAGTTGAAGATCCAAGTCCAAGAAGAAATTGTTGGCCTAAAAGCCTTGTAATTGTATTTATGTTTCTAAGATAGATAATCAAAGTGGCTTGTTAGTTCATGAAATGAATGGATAAATAAATGTAAATAATATGTGATTGCATATCATTTAGAAAATTGCCAACCCTAAGCTTTGTCATGCATTCATTATGTATGAGATATATAATGAAACAATATAGGATGGATAATAAATTGCATCTAGACAAG
>JANSVA010026638.1:0-10648 GCA_025504915.1 Erythroxylum reticulatum | reverse complement strand
AGGCGAGGAGGTAACTGCTACTTTGAAAAATATATTGTTCGAGTATATTCAAGAATCCAATATGAGGCATCAAGAAATAAGGCTCATATACAGAATATGGTGAATCAAATCAATCGATTGGTGGAGATATTATCCAATGAACAACAAGGGAGTTTGACCAATTTTATTGAAACTGATACTATCGACAGAGAGGCAACCACCCTTAGTAGTCAAGAAGAGCTTCCTAAAGAAGAAAATGAAGAAACCTCCATCCAAGAAGGGTAAGTAGAGAAGTGGCAGAAGATAGCTAAAGAGGATAAGCCAGAAGCCTTTGTCCAAGAAGAATTAGAAGAAGAAGAAGAAGAGTGGATAGAGGTGATTAAGGAAAAACTAGTGGAGGAGTCAAGTAAGGAATTGCTAATGAGGTGTTGGTAGTTACCTTAAGTACGAAAGGTTCCCACTTTCTTAAGGACAAACTGTTTAAGCTAGCTGATGATACAGGGATTTTTTTTATTCCCTACATTTTTAACAGTTTGTCATTTAAAAGGGCATTAATGGAGTATATTAGTTTTATTAATCTAATCAATTATGTTCTTGTGATTATCTTGCAACAGGTGACTTACTTACAGGCTATAAAACCCTTACGCGTAGAAAAGAGTAGAAGTAAGCTACTAATTATTGATTTAGGATGACGTCAACATGTGGGATACGTTAAGTTATCAACGTTAAAGAAGCACTGTATGGGAGACAACCCATGAGTTAGTGTTAGTTTTAGTTTTAGTTTTAGTTTTGTTTCAAATTCTATATTATTTTGTTTTTGCTTTTATAGTAGTATAAAATTTTATTTTCTATCATATTATTTGTTTTGTTTCTTTTTATCCTTTTCGTTTATATTTTGTAAGGATGTTAGTTTCATATTGGGTGGATCAAAATCTAGAAAATCGTCACAATTAGGAAGGTATCAAGAAACCATCTTATTCATAATACATGTTTATTTTATGTAATACATGTTTATATAGTGTACATTAGGGAAAATGTATAAGTTAAATGTGGGGATAGGTTTGATGAACTTTTAACTAAAATTTTCAAGTTTATTATAATATTGATTATAAATTTTATTAATTGGTGTCTTGAATTGGTTAAGATCTGTCCATGTTACTATATGTTATTGTTGAATATTGACTTGAATTAGTGTGCAAAAGGATGATAGTTAGAATAAAAATTTTCTAATTCAAATTTCTCGTAATCATTGAAAATTTCAAGTTAAATGAAATCGCATATTATTTACACATATATATGCCTAACTTTTTTCATGAGCTTTCGAACTTAAAGAGCATAATTTTCAAAATTTTAAAGCTCTTGTATTCTTTCATGTGTGTGTTATCATTGCATAGTACGATAATTCTAGAACTTACTTTTATTATAAATGTTAAGACCATATTTGTAAAAATAGAAGCATTGATATAATGAAGGAACTTAGATTCAACAACTTGCTTTAGCGATTTTCTTTGAAAATTACCATACCTAAAAATTTACCTTTAGGAATAACCAAGTTGAGCCTTACCCTTTTTTGTTGATTAAACCCACATATTAACCTTAATCTGATTTTTCTTTGAAGACCTGCTTATTAATTTGAACCTTGAAGGTTATTATCTTTATTTACTTATTAAGACTTTAAATTTATGAAAGGTCTAATATTTCTTAAATTGTGGTAAAAATAAAAAAGAACAAAAAAGAATAAATTTATAGTACCAGTTGTGTTGAAAGGACCTATGTGTTTTGTAACCAAGTCTTGTAATGTTTCTTTGAGTAGATTTCCTTCACTTCTAACCCTTTTACTAACCCTTTTACTATCCCTTTCATACTATACCTAAGCCCCATTACAACTAACACACAAGGCCTTTTGATTTTTATTTCTAGTTTGTATATTAGTGGTGGAGATGTGATTTTATTGCAAGCCTATAGTAAGGGTTCTACTATGCATTGTTTGAGAGTTTTGATACTTTTCACCCTAAACACTTAAGACATTGAGTGACATCTTGGTAAGGGTGTAAAGAGATATGCTTATAAATTCAATGTTTTGAAGCTAATTGAAGGAGAAGACTTTTAGGAGCGATTTAAAGATGTAGAGTCGTTCTTTAGGTGCAATTTTGCTCGAAAGAATTGGGAAACTGGAAGATTTCATTAAAAGATCCATCATAATACAAGATCAAGCCTCTACATTGCAAGAATATTTGATAGAAGACATTTAGGGAGATTTATAATTATTAACCTATTGTTTTTTATTCATTTTTTTCAATGTATGTTTGATTTCGTATTCGATAATATGTAACTAAACTTCCAGTTAGTGTTTAGGTTAGATGAACCTTATGTTAATATATTGATATGATTTGATTCCTTTATTAATGCAATTAGGTTAATTGATTAGTTTTATCTAATTATGTGCTTTTATTGATAATATGATTTCATACGTAGAGAGTGAGGAACCCTAGTGTAAATATATCTACTGTAATTAGAAGGACTTGATTGCAATCCTAGAGATAGGATGACATAAAATTTTCAGATTAAACCTAATAGAGGGACATATAAATCAGTAACACAATCCTATAAGACTTAACTTGAAAAATTCGGTTAGAGATATTAGGATTAGTTGTTGGTAGAATTAAAGTCAACTATTAGCATATCATAGGAGTCTCCACAGTCCAATACATCAACAAAATAGTTGTATGATAAAAGATCAATATATTAGGGGCTTAAGGGGATTCAAACCTAAATACTAATTTCTGATAATAACAGCTTTCTAAATGAATTCCACTATCTCTGTGTTCATTGTTGTTTCCTATTTCTTTAATTATTTATTTTTATTTTCTTTTTATTAAAAATCTAAAATCAATATATAGGCTAGATAATAGGGGAAGGGTAATTACTATTATTCATAGTCAATTAGTATGGTCTTTATTGCTAACCAAGGGTGGAACATGATGGTGTGTAGTGTAGCAAAAGATAAATAGAAGCAACCGTCTTTGAGCATGACCTTAACACAGTGGCATGTAGCTATCGTGTTCCAGGGTCTTCCTTCACTTATTCTAAAGTTGCTCTAAATTACACCAATTCTTCTATAAATTTTCTCCTTTTCCTTGAAGAGGTGGAAACAATATAAAAGGTTTATTGTTTTAAGTACCTAAAATCTAAAAGTGTCCAAAATACAACCATTTTGTTACAAAACTTATACTAAAAGTAATTTATATTTAGAATACATCAAACTTCCTCTCATTTAAGCATTTGCTTATCCTTAAGCAAACCAATTCTATCATTCTATAAAGCTACTTGTATTAATTCACAAGTAAATTCAATTTACTTAATGTTCTTTCAAACTTTAACCCGAATCATAAGATTCAATCCCATATACAAAATGCTGGATCCCGATTTCAGAGCCCAACATTCAAAGTCATAAAGTATGAGCATATTATCCTATAGGGTTATTTCAAGGAACCCTCATTAGTCACCGTCCCACATGAGTGGCGCCACACTAGTCAAACATCCAAACTAACTCATTTCTCCTATTTTAGAATAGGTTTTGGGAAAACTCAAACTGGAAATACACTTTTAACTTCTTCGGAATAATGTTTCCCCATTGTCTTAAGTTTCTGATGACACCAAATTGATTCAATTTGGCTTAGAACTCTAAGAATTAGGGCCCAAACCTTTTCAGACTGCTATCAACTAGGACAGTACATTATACCCAACTCCCCCCGGAAAAATTGTAAGTCTTAAAGACTTAGTTAAAACTCTATTCCTTCATATAATTTGAAGCTCTATGTATCTAGTTTATTTAGAAACAAGAATCATCTCATTTAGAGGTCAGATGACGCATTTATTGGCAAAAGGAAATCAAACAAGGTTTTGCCTTTAATTGTACTGAACATGTTTCGAGGAAAATGACATAACTCTCTCAAAAGAAATCAGATTTCAGTGTTCATTAAATGGATAGAAAAAGAACTTCAATCTCTGTAACATTCATGAAGACCTTGAAGACTAATTCAGTCATTTACAGGGTCAAAAGTGGATAAGACGTTAGGATTAGATGAACCCAGACAATGGGTAAGATGAATTGGGGAAATTATCATAACCTTCCCTAGAAAACTCAGATTGAGGTGTTCTTTAGATGGTTTTAAGGATAATTTCAAGATATACAACTTTTATGAAGACCTCGAGAACCAATTAGGTCATATATAGGGTCAAAATTGGGATAAGACAATATGATCAAATAAACTTGGACGAAGGGTAAGACAAATTGGAAAAAATGTCATAACTTTCCCTAGAAAACTCAGATTAAGGTGTTATTTGGATGGTTAGAACGAAAATCTCAAGATATACAACTTTTATGAAGCCTTTGAGGACTAATTCTGTCATATAGAGGGTCAAAGGTGGGATAAGATGAACCCGGACCAAAGGTAAGGCGAATTGGGTAAATTTTCATAACTTTTCCTAGAGAACTCATATTGAGGTATTCTTTAAATGGTTCGAAAGATAATTTTAAGATCTACAACTTTTTTGAGACCTTGAGGACCAATTCAGTCATCTCAAGGGTAAAATTTAGACCAGAAAATGTTCTAGTCAACATGAGATGAAGTAGAAGGTCAACCTAAGAAGAAGCAGATGGTCAACCTAAGAAGAAGCAAAAGTCAACTTAAGACGAAGTAGAGTCAAATTAAGACGAATCAGAAAGTCAACTTAAGATGAATCAGAAAGTCAAACTAAGACAAATCAGAGTCAACTTAAAACAAATCAGAGAGTCAACCTAAGACAAATCAGAGTCAACTTAACACGAATTAGAGAGTCATCCTAAGACAAATCAGAGTCAACTTAAGACGAAGCAGAATACACTCCTGAGCATCTCCACTTATAAGGATCATAACTTTCGACTTCAATGTCCAAAAATTTCATACTATATACTGTTGGAATGCTAGAAAGATAATATACAACTTTATAGAAGACAACTTTGCCTAATTCAATCTAGATTAATCCAGTTTTTTCTCCCAAAGACAGAGCACGAATTTTACCCCTATGGAAGACTTGAACATCAAACTCAACAATTTGGAAATATCAACTGTAAAACACCATCATGCATCATTTTCATCAAAATATAAGGGTTTTACAAGGCTTTAATGGACATTTCAAGACACAATATAATAATATTTCAAAATCTCAAAATACAGAAGAATACATGAGCAATAATTTGCTCAAAATGCAACTAAAGCCTTGGTTTACAAAACTAGCTTAAAATACATAAGTATGCAAAGTTGGAGTGATGCCTTGACCCTTGGTTAATCGTTCTCATGCTCTTCACCTAAATATGGGGCAGAAAAGGAGGAGGGTAAGCTTAAAGCTCGTGGGTAACAATTTTATAATTGGTAGTAAGTAAAAACTATTTTAAAACTCATATTTAATCAAAATACATATATTTTTCCAAAACTCAATTTATTAACAATTCGTGACCAACTTAATTCATGCATCATCAAACTTACCAATAAATTGGAACACATAGGCATATCAGAATGGTTTGGGTGGATCCAAATCAGAACATACTACACAATTCCCATAAGGGCCTTCTGTAATCGTGAACTTAAGGGAGTCTATGAAAGAGCTCCATGTCACTAGCGGATAGGAGGGAGAAGCCTTTGGTCAAAGTACACTTGACATACTTAAGCGACCACCACAAACCCACATAATCATGCATTTCACATCTTGAAAACTTATTGCCCAAAATGACACATTTTTGAAACATGATTTCATAAACTTGATATCCTTTCGAAATCATTTCCATTTTTATTTCATAGTTTATCCACAAATTCATACACACAAATGTAGCACTTTCTCAAAGAATTTAAAGAACAATAACTGCACATTTTAAAAGTCATTGAAAACATTTATTTCCTTTTCTTAAAAGAAACATTGATGGTTTATTATTCAATTATAAAAATGTAACCCACCTTGAATTCTTTGACCATAACTTGTTCAAATGTGCCTCTCTTCTTGCTCCTCTTGTCTTTCTTGATTCCCTTTCATAGTTAAAAATCACAGGTTCAAAACGGTTGCAAAATTGAAGATCCACACAGTACATTTACTAAAATGGATCCTGGAGTACCTAAATCTATGCTTTTTCGAAGCTTCATGAACCAAAATCCTTTTAAAAATCCAAAACATTAAAAATGCTCTCACCTTAAATCTTCACCAAATGAAGGTATATTTGGTTCAAAAGAAAGCTCTTATCTTCCTCTACCTTTTTCCCTTCTTGCACAACCTCAAAATCTCTCTAAAAGGTTCAAAAAAGATGAAACCCTAGCTCAACTCTCTTCTTTCCTCTCAACCACCGAAATCTCTCTTTTCTCTCTCTATAATTTGTTATTTCACTTCCTTCTTTCACATTTTCGTTTTTCCCTCTCTTAAGGAAAAAAACAACACTTCTTTCTTCCCCTTTTTACCCTTAGTGATTGGTAAAAGTACACTTTGCCCTTCCTTTAATGCCTTAGAGTTTTTAAACTTAAGTAAGCTACCTAAAATACCCTTTTATGCCTCCTTACTACTTTTAATTTAACTAACCCATGCAACAAATCTACTATCATAGACCTAAAGAAAAACTAGCTTCTAAAAAAAATCTAGGGGCCAACATTTCTTTCCCTCTTAAAAGAATTTCATCTTCGAAATTATTACCTGAGTCATTGAAAGTCGTGGATACTTCTCCCTCATGGCTTCTAAGGGCTCCTATGTGGCCTCTTCTACAGAATGGTTTCTCCATAGGACTTTTACTAGTCGAGCCGTCTTGTTCCTAAGGACCTTTTCTTTAGTGTCCAACATCTCCAATGGAATCTCCTCATAACTCAGATCATCTCTTAACTAAACCTCAGTGGCCTGAATGATTTGAGAGGGATCTGATTTATATATCCTCAACATGGAAACATGAAAGACATCATAAATTTGTGATAATTTTGGTGGCAGTGCCAATCTATAGGCTAGTGGTCCAATCCTCTCAAGAATCTCATAAGGGCCTACATATCTTGGACTTAACTTGCCCCTTTTGCCAAATCTTATAATTCTTTTCTAAGGAGACGTCTTAAGGAAGACTTTCTCACCGACTTCATAATCTATTTCCTTTTTGTTTGCATCAGTATAACTCTTCATTCTATCTTGAGCCGCTTTAAGTCGTTGCTTAATTAAATCGACCTTATCTACTGTCATCTAAAGTAACTTTGGCCCTAATAGTCTCCTTTCTCCTTCTTCATCTCAACATATCGGAGTTCTACATCTCCTTTTATACAATGCTTTATAAAGAGCCATCTGAATACTCGAGTGATATAAATTATTGTAAGCAAATTCGACCAATGGCAAATGCTCATCCCAAGCGCCTTTAAAATTCATCACACATGCCCTAAGCATTCCCTCAAGGGTTCGAATGGTTCTCTTAGATTGACCATCTGTCTAGGGATGAAAAGCCATGCTAAAATTCAACTTGGTCCCCAAAGCCTCTTGTAAGCTTTCCCAAAATCTCCAAGTGAATCAAGGATCCCTATCAGAAACTATAGAATCTGGAATCCTATGTAATCTTACTATCTCATCAATATACTTCTTTGCTAGCACATGTAGAGAATCAGTCTGTTTGATTGCCAGAAAATGGGCTGACTTCGACAATTGATCAACAATAACCCATATGGCATTATGCTTCTTACTGGTCTTGGGCAAACCCATCAAAAAATCCATGGTTACTCTTTGCCACTTCTATTCAGGAATGGACAATGGCTTTAACTTGTCTGAAGGTGCCTGGTGTTAAGTCTTGACTTGCTGGCACACTAGACACTTGCTTGCATATTCTGCTATATCCTTTCCACTAGAAATTCTCTTTCAGATCTCTGTACATCCTGATGCTACCTAGGTGCATGGCATAAGGCGCATTATGTGCCTCATTAAGTATATCATCCTTCACTTCCTTGACATTCAGGATACAAGGTCCATTCATTACAACCATAAGTCCATCATCCCTCACTACCACTTCAGATTTCTTGCCATTTTTGATTTCTTCTTGGAGCTTACTCAATTTTACATCCTGTGCTTGTAACTTTTTCCTTAAGTATCGGTCTCACTCTGAAATTTGCAATAATACAATATGGATCCCTCAGTTTCAAGCTTATTCTAAGCTTAACCATCTATTCCAATAATGACAGATAAACTATCTAAACATGGGCTATTGATGATTTCCTACTCAAAGCATCCACCACTACATTTGCCTTTCCTGGATGATACTCAATCAACAAATCATAATCCTTAATTATCTCTAAACATCTTCTCTACCTCAAATTTAACTCCTTCTGGCTTAACAAATACTTGAGACTTTTATAATCTGTAAAAATCCTCATTTGAACCTCATATAGATAATGTCTCCAAATCTTTGGGGAAAAAACTATTGCTGCTAACTCCAGATAATGGGTCGGGTAATTTAGTTTATAAGGCTTTAGTTGTCGCAATTTAGTTTATAAGGCTTTAGTTGTCGCAAGGCATAAGCTATTACCTTGTCTTCTTGCATCAACACACAACCTAAACCCTTTCTCGAAACATCACTATATATTATATAACCCTCATCTCCCACAGACAGGGTCAAGACTGGTGCACTGGTTAATCTATGCTTAAACTCCTCAAAGATCTTTTGACATTCCTTACTCCATGTAAATTTATGATTATTCCTTAATAACTTAGTCATTGGAGTAACTATCATAGAAAATCCTCCAACGAATCTCCTATAATAACTTGCCAGCCCCAGAGAACGCCTCACTTCTGTCACTATTTGGGTGTATACCAATTCACCACTGCTTCAATTTTTTTGGGATCAACATGCACCCCATTCTTCGAAATTACATGTCCAAGGAATATTACCTCTTGAAGCCAAAACTCACACTTGCTAAACTTAACATAAAGTTCCTCCTCCCTCAATGTTTGCAACACTATTATAAGATGTTCCTCATGTTCTTTTTCACTCTTGGAATAAACTTGAATGTCATCAATAAACACTATGACAAACTGATCCAGATACTCCCTGAAGACCCTATTCATAAGATCCATAAAAGTAGCCGGAGCATTTCTTAATCCAAAAGGCATGACTAAAAGCTCATAATGTCCATGCTATATCCTAAAGGCCTTCTTGTTTACATCAGCTGAGCTGATGATAACCTGACCTAAGATCAATCTTAGAAAATACCTTTGCTTCCTGCAGTTGGTCAAACAGATCATTTATTCGGGGCAGATGGTACTTGTTTTTAATGGTCACCTTGTTAAGTCTCCAGTAATCAGTGCATATCCACCATGTTTCATCCTTCTTCTTAATAAACAAAATTGGCGCTCCCCAAGGTGATGAAATCGTTCTTATTTGCCTTTTCCTTATCTGTTCCTTAAGCTCCTTCAGCTCAACTGGAGCCATTTTATAGGGTGGTATAAAAATGAGTGCAATTCTGGGAATCAAATCGATGGTAAACTCAATTCACCTCACCAGTGGCAAACTAGGTAAATCCTCTGGAAACACGTCTAGAAATTTCCTCACAACGAGAAAATCCTCTTACTTTCCTTCATTCACATCAGTGTCCACAATATATGCCAAGAAGGCTTCACATCCCTTTCCCATCATCCTGTCAGCTAGCAAAGCCGAAATGATTTTTGGTGATAGTGTTTTCCTATCCCCTCTGAAAATCACCTTCTCACCATTGCCCGAATCAAATTCCACCTCCTTGAGGCTACAATCTAACTTCGCATGATACTTCTCCATGACATCTATTCCAAGTATAGCTTCTAAACCTTTTAGGTCTAGAGGTAGTAAGTCCATTACCAGTCTAGCACCATCAATAAAGAGCTCACATTCTCTATACGCTTGACTTATTATCACATTCCTTCCTAGAGGAGTACTAACAATCAAGACACTGTCCAAAGGCACTGAATTCACACCATACAATGACATGCTTGCAGAAACAAATGAGTGCATGGAGCCAAAATCAATCAAAACATATACTTCAGAACTAAATAACTGAGCCATACCAGTAACAACTTCAGGTAAGGCTACAATTTCCTCTCTAGTTATGGTGAACACCCTTGCTTGAGCCTGTTCCCTAGGCCTTCCTGGAGGAATAGCCTTCTTTGTAGCTTTAAAACTGCCTACCTCAGCAATTGGTTTGGTTCCCCCTGTTTCTACTTTCCTTGGGGCTTACAACTGCGACCCCTCTCATCTTGTTACTTGGGGACAGTCCTTGATCATGTGTCTCTTCTCTCTGCATTTGAAGCATGCTCCAAGTAACTTAAAGCACTCTCCCATATGAAGCTTTCCATAATGAACACATTGGGGGTTAATGTTCTTGCTTCTCTCTACCCTGTTATTACCCTATGTGGTTGAGATTTGCACTTAAACTGCCCTTGATTGCTTGATCCTAGCCGAGGCACTACTCCTCACCTCACTTTGTGTGTGGAAATTCTTCGTACCCCTCCCAGGCATTGGAGCACTCACCCCTTTCCTGGAAAACTGCTCCCGATTCTTCCTCTCTTTACTCATTTCATTCTTTATATTCTCCAATTTTTCAACCTGGAGTGTAGCATCTACCAGCTACTGGTATTAGCAGAAATTGTGGATCAAGACTTT